>JAPDFK010000174.1:0-99281 GCA_027569635.1 Lasiosphaeriaceae sp. G1095 | reverse complement strand
CCCCCCCCCCCCCCCCCCCCCCCCCCCCCCCCCCCCCCCCCCCCCCCCCCCCCCCCCCCCCCCCCCCCCCCCCCCCCCCCCCCCCCCCCCCCCCCCCCCCCCCCCCCCCCCCCCCCCCCCCCAAACACATACTCGAGCGCGGCATTGCCAAAGACAGTCGAGATGCCGAGAATACGAATCGCAGGGTGGTAGGCAGCCAGAAGGATAGCAAATGTATCCTGTCCTCAGATTAGCATCGTCGTCATCTTGCTGTCGTGTTATTACCTATCGTTGGTCCGCTCGATGAAGTGTGAGTAGATCCCCGCCCCCGCATATTTAGGAGAAGCGATGTTCTGCTAGCAACAACATCAACCTTCCACAGAAACCGGGAACGCGCATGAGCAGACGCAGTAGGTAGCACGGGGCAATTGAGTTGAGATAGAACTCACGTCGTGACCTGGATCGCAATCGAGCCAGACGGGCACTCGTGTGTCAGCCATTGTCCAAGTGTGTCTGATTGTAGTGGTGGCTGGGCGCGCCGCTGTGTC
This sequence comes from Lasiosphaeriaceae sp. G1095, assembly GCA_027569635.1. Classification (NCBI taxonomy): domain Eukaryota; kingdom Fungi; phylum Ascomycota; class Sordariomycetes; order Sordariales; family Lasiosphaeriaceae; species Lasiosphaeriaceae sp. G1095. The sequence goes on along the minus strand of JAPDFK010000174.1, from coordinate 98,754 downwards.
TGTGGCAATCTCAGCTCTTGGGGTAATGGTGACAGTTTGTGAAATGATTGATTTGGTCCAATTCAGTTCGTGAATTGTGATACTCATGAAATAGAAAGAATGCCTGGACTGAACTCAAGCGATAAGGATGTCTCAATAAGCTATGTAAGCAGACGCTGTGATGTTCGGACGGACGTTTATTAGAGCATGCAGCATCTCCGACCCACCCAAAATCAAAGATGAAGCCTCCTTCCTTCAAGCAGCTCATGGCCCAATTAGGAAGTTGCCTGCTTGCTGGCCCCTTGACCTGACTTGGCACCAGAACAAAAAGTGCCTCTCCACTTGGTCATTACACAACATTCGTTGAGGCATTATTTGAGGGAAGGGAAGACATCACTACTGTTACTTATTTAAGATAGGCATCTGGGTAGTGGCTGGCCTACGGTACTCGAGAGATGATCCCCAGAGAGGAAAGGAGGCGGATGCGAAGTTGGTCTAAGGTATACAACCACCATCAGCCGCCCTTCTTATTCTGCTCCATCACGCGCATTACATCCTCAAAGCTATTTTTGTCTCCTTTCTTCTTCTTGGGGCCCCGTTTCCGTTTGGATTTATCACCGCGACCACCACCACCACCACCATCCTCGTCGTCGTCGTCATCGTCGTCATTGTGACGGTCGCTCCAAGTTGATAACTTGACCTTTGTGTCTTCTGCGTCAGCCTCATCTTCCACGCGGCTAGAGCCAAAGCCGAGATCAAGGTCGTCGTCGTCCCGGCTGCTTTCTTGTAGTTTCTTCTTGAGCCGCTCTTCCCGCTCTGCCGCCTTCTGCTCCTCTTCTGATTTCTCTGCGGCGCTGATTGCCTTCGCTTTTGCCAAAGCTGCGAGGAATGTCGCATCGTTCAACGAAGGAGCCTTGTAGGATTCTGCTGAAGTGAGAGCCGTCTTGGAGTCCTTGAAGTAATTCCGTGTGCCGCCTGAGGCGACAGGCTTTGGAGGAGGAGGCATGTCGTTCGACAAAGTCTTCGTATCTGTCCGGAGTGGTGATTTAGGCTTACTATCCTTATCGTCTTCGTCCTTGGCCTCGCCTTCCTCGGCCGACGAGTCATCATCTGACCCGTCTTCGAGGCCGGCCAGCGGGTCGTAGTCTGAGCCTACATCGTCAAAGATGTTGACCTCCTTCTCCTCTTCCTCGGCTTCTTTTTGCGCTTGCTCAACCAGCTGCTTTTTATAGAACTCGGGCACGTCCATTCCTAGAACGTTGCCCGACGCAAACGCCGCCTTCTCTTTCTCCTCCTCTTCCAATGCCTTGGGCTCAACCTTTCGAACCTTTCGTCGCTCATGGCCGTCTTCGTCAACGATAATCATCACCTCTCTGCCTTTGCCGTCTCTCTCTATTCTTGTCCCTGGCGTCTTCTTGACCCCGATCTTCTTGAATTTTGAGCCGAGAGCCGACTCTGCCTTTGCTTTGGCAGCGGCTTCTCTCGCGGCCTTCAGCTCGGCCAATAACTGGTTTCGTGACCTCTTTTGTCCAGGGTTGAGCGTCGTAGTGGCAAACTGGCCCTTCTTTTGCACCTTTTCCTTCGTGATGGACTTGACTTCGGTCGACTCTAGCTGCTCCAGCACATTATCGACATCCTCTTCCGGGTCGGTCGGCAGTTGTTGTTCCTCTGCCTCAGCTCCACCTGAATTTTCGCCTTTCCAAACGTCATCGCCCTTTCGTATCCTCTCTAAGAGCTTAAAGTCTAGGCCCTTGACAAGATGTGTGCTGGAGAGGTCACCACCAGCAATCTCGCTGCGTAGCCGGTCGTATGTTGTCTGGTCAATTTCTTCCTTCTTGAACGACTCTTCGAGGGCCTTTAACCGGGCCGCGCGGTCGTCCTCTTCTTCCTGCTCTTGTCTCGTTTTCGCACGGTCGACGTAGCCTTGGGCGAATTTGCTCCCCTTGGGTATGGAAGTTCGGTGCTTCTTCTGTGTTTTCTCAAACGCCTGGTTCCTCTCGGTGAGTTGTCGGAGAAAGTCCGTACGGCCAACGCCGCCGCCGCCGCCGCCGCCTGCGACAGAGCGAGGCGTCATGGGGATGTTGGATCTCAGTTTGGATCCCAGGGCAGCTGGTGCGCTGCTCGTTGCAGAGGAGTCGCCATTATTTTTCTCTGTCCCCGACTTGGCCGCGTTCGCAAGCAGAAGCTTGCGAAACTGTTCGTTATTCATGGTGACAGCGAGACAGCTTTTGCTGTTTCGAAAGTCGCAAGGTCGAAGCCGATTAAGCTCACGATGACGCTCAGCCTTGACGCGCAAGGCTGTTCTACTACGTAAGGTTGCAGAAGTGCTGCGCCAATTGGCTGTGTGGGGTAAGCTTTGGAATGGTGGTACGGATAGGATGGCATGTGTGCGCTGCAATTTTAGCGTCCCAAAGCTCAGATCATCCCACTCAATTACTACTACATAGTAGCAATCAAGCTGGGGGCATACTCCACGTGACTTCGCGCGCAGCTGACGCGCCCTTCCTGTCACGTCAGGTGTTGCAATTGAACGAGGCCATACCGCCACCGAAGGCGTCCCCTCCCTCAGCTAATTAATTCTCTTGTATGGGGTCTTGCAAAATAATGACCGGAAATTCTGCGCTTTTTAAATTTTCGGTTTCTGAATCATTTTTTCTGGCCCTATTGATGATATGAGCGCTCTGAGAGAAGGAACATACGAACATGCCCTTTTTGACTGCCAGATGATGTCATGATCATTCTTTTCTCCCTTCATAATACGACATGTGCGACTGAGGCTCCCGCAAGCATAACTTGAGTAATCATGGGGAGCCGTCTCGAAAAGAACTCGGCCGAGGTGCGGAAGCGCATCTCGAACCACGCGTTCTCGGATGAGGCGGGCGAGGAGTACGGGGCCAGCGAGTATGGCGGCTTCAACGATTATTTTCGCAGGAAGAAGATCAAGCTTCAGAATCTCGATGTCGAACTGCGCGCCGCCGGTGAAGGCAAACCGCAGATTTTCAAGGGCGTCGTGGCCCATGTATCCGGCTATACCCAACCGCCCCTCCAAGTCTTACACAAGGACCTTGTGCAGCATGGCGCCGGCTTCCTTCAGTACCTGGACTCCAAGACCATGGCAACACATATCATCGTGTCGGCCATGCCCCCCAAAAAGGCCGTCGACTTTACAAAGTACCGCGTGGTCAAGCCCGCATGGGTCACGGATTCGGTCAAGGCTGGAAAGCTGCTGCCTTGGACCGACTACCGTGTCATTGACGATGGCCCGAGACAAAAGACCATCAAGTTTGACGGAGGCAAGATGTTCAGCCAGGCAGCGAAACAGTCTCCCAAAGGATACCGGGAACAGACGCAGAATAGCTTCTACAACAGCCAGTTCCAGAAGTCGCCAGCAGGTGGCCGCGATTTTCAAGAAGCCAGCAGCCCATTCCAGCCGATATCTGCAAGAAAGCCAACTCCAGTTGCGACTGAGGGCATTCAGGATGACAATGATGATGATGATGAAATGGATGTCGATATGCTTGCGGAGGAACCAGCGATTTCTCAACAAGCGTTCAATACTTCTCCTGCCACCCCAAACAACCAGTCCCTCGACATGGCCGAGAAATCTAGGGACCTGGCCGATATAATACGGCCTGATCAAGGAACGGAATTCTTGAAACCACCTATTCCGGAGAAATCCAAAGCTTCTGGAGATCCCATGAATCCAAAGAAGCTGACTTCGGAAGAACACAACGCTATTCTGCTCTCTGATCCCAAGATTCGAAAGTCGTCGACTGCGAACCCCGACTTTCTGAAACAGTTTTACTCGGAGAGCCGCCTGCACCACCTCTCCACTTGGAAAGCGCAATTGAAGTCAAGCATGCAGAGCCTTACTGCTGAGAGAGGCCCAACTCTGAAAACAGTCCTGCGAAAAGGCGCACGTCGGTACATCATGCATGTCGACTTTGACTGCTGTAAGTTCCCATATCATTATCACACTATACAGGCCACTTGCTAAAACAGCTCCAGTTTTCTGCGCCGTGTCTCTCAAACGCGCTCCGGAGTCCGTTGATAAGCCAGCTGTAGTGGCCCATAGCGTCGGTAGCGGGTCTGAGATTGCGTCTTGCAACTATCCAGCCAGGGAATTTGGTATCAAGAATGGCATGTGGATGAAACGGGCTCTGGAGCTCTACAAAGACCTAAAGGTTTTGCCATATGATTTCCCCGCCTATGAGGAAGCAAGCCGGCTGTTCTACGAGTCGATACTGGAAGTGGGGGGCGTTGTACAAAGTGTCAGCATCGACGAGGCTCTTGTTGACATCAGCCATATTGTGCTTCCGTCAACGGGGTCTGAGGGTGTTGGCGTAAGCGAAGGCAGCATCTGGAGGGAGCAAGAAAAGGCAAACGAGATTGCAACCGGTCTACGCGCACAGATCAAAGACAAGACAGGTTGCAATGTTTCTGTGGGGATTGGCAACAATGTTCTGCTTGCCAAAGTTGCCCTCCGGAAGGCAAAGCCTCAGGGTCAATACCAGATCAGGCCAGAGGAAGTCATAGATCTCCTTGGAGAGCTCAAGGTCGATGACCTCCCCGGTGTTGCTTATAGCATCAACGGCAAGCTCGAAGAAATAGGCGTCAAACTCGTGAAGGACATACGTCAGACCTCCAAGGAGCGCCTGGTGTCTGTGTTGGGGCAGAAGACGGGCGAAAAGCTGTTCGAGTACGCGCGAGGAATCGACCGTGCCGAAGTGGGAGAACAACCCATCCGGAAGTCTGTGTCCGCTGAAGTCAACTGGGGCATACGATTCATCAACCAGGAAGAGGCGGAGGAGTTTGTTCGGAACTTGTCGAACGAGCTGGAGCGTCGACTACTGACAGAAGGCGTCAAAGGGAAGCATATGACCATGAAAATCATGCGCCGCGCTCTGGATGCTCCATTGGATCCTCCAAAGCATCTCGGCCACGGTAAATGCGATACCTTCAACAAGAGCGCTGTCTTCGGGGTCGCAACCAACAGTGGCGAGCTGATTGGAAAAGAAGCCGTTGCAATTCTGCGCTCTTACAAGTTTAGCCCTGGCGATTTACGTGGGCTTGGAGTGCAGATGACCAAATTGGAGCCCTTGAAGTCGTCAACTGCAAGGCCAGACGGAAGCCAGAAGAAGTTGACCTTTCTCAGTTTTACTGCTGCCACGACGTCGAGCAAGCGGCAAAAATCAGAGCAAATCGACTTTGACAACAGCACAGAAAAGGCGAGGCGCACATCTGAACGTGATGTCGACCAGGATCCGATCACCGAGGATCCTTTAACGCCCCGAAAGCCCAGGGTGCATCCTGCGCTAGCTCTCGCGAAGGCGAATGCAGCGGACGATAAGGCGAGGACGCCGCTGAATATCTCAGGAACACAGTTCATTATGCCCACAAATCCGGATCCTGGGGTACTTGCCGAGCTGCCCCAGGATATCCGGAGCAGGCTCCTAGGCCAGGGCAAGCGTACATCGGTTGCTCAGCCTCGAGAGACGTCGCCGTTCGTCAAATCTCGCTCTCATAGCCTGGCTCTGACGGATGATATCCCCTCGGATGTTGACCTGGAAGTCTTCAACGCCTTGCCCGAAGAGATGAAGGCCGAAGTGCTCCTCTCATACGGCCAAAGAAAGCGTCAAGTTGGTGGTGCTCAGTCGCCGCGAAAGGACAGAGTAATACACCGCCCAAAGGAGAAATCAACACCCACTAAGCAGAGGGTCAAAAGCATGTTCAGCAAAGCGCAAGAGCTCGAGAGGCAGCACGATGCAGTTGCGAGGCCGCTACAAACAAATTTTGCTTCGGGGTTTGCCCCCGCCGTTTCTAGTGCTGAAGAAGCGAACGACTCGGTGGAAGAACTAGATCCTGAATTCCTAGCCGAGCTGCCGGAGGATATGCGCCGCGAGGTCGTGGAAGACCATCACCGGCGTAAACTTGCTCAGCGGTCTGCTCCGAACTTGGCCCAGCCTCCTTCACGTCAGGCACCACCACAACTACTATTCGAAGACGCATCTGACGATGATCTTCTTCTGCCCGGGGAGCGACAGCAGATGAAGCTCAACTTCCCCTTAAAACCGCCCAAGATGGTATTATCGAAGTCGCTGACGTCGGTCGAGGAAGTCAAGGGCATGGTTAAGAGCTGGTATGGCTCGGCGAAGAAACTAGGCCCGCACAGAGACGACGTCGAGATGTTTGAGAAGTATCTTGCCCGGGTCATCGTCGAGGAGAGGGATATGGAGAAGGCGCGCAGGCTCTTCAAGTATCTCGAGTGGACTGTTGAGGAAGGAGTCGAAAGAAGTGGTTTGAAGAATTGGAGGGAAGCTCTGGGGGATATCAAGAAGGTTGTCCAGGAGGCGATGAAGGCTAGGGGATTGGGTCCAATGATTTTTTAATAAGACCGGGTCTTGATAGGGATGTAATGTTTAGGATATTGATAGATGTCGTCCTTAAGACGATGATGAATATTTACATTAAACGTATCAACTTAGTAATGGACTTTTATCCGTCCATAACATCACTATTCCCGTGAAAAAGAAGAAGAAAAAAATACTACAAGCTTGAAGCAGAAGATTTTTGCCGCGCCAGAAAGACAAAAGGTATTAATATGGTCATAGGAAATTCAGAGAGAGAACTGCCGCGAACGCAGCGAACCCAGCTGCCCACGTAATTTGTGCAGCAGAAGGGGCGCCAGCGATATACACCTGAGATGAGAAAACATGGGTTGATCAGCAACAAAAAAGGGGTCATAACAGTCAGTGGTATTTGTTGGAGGGCCCACGTATTCAGTGGTGGGGCTTTTTTTGGTTTTGTTTTTTTTTGGTTTTGTTTTGTTTTGTTTTGTTTTGTTTTGTTGAGGGGGGGGGGAGGGGGGGGGAGGGGGGGTGTTGCAAAAACCCACCGTCAATTTGAGATTTCCACCACAGATCTGGTTGATATCGCCTTCGCAAGCAAGATTGCACGCGCTGTCGGGGAACTTTTCCGAGAGGCTTGACAGGGTCGTTGCGCACCAGCATTCTCTAGAGGGAGGGAGGGAGTTTGAGTTAGTAAAAAGGGTTCTTCATTACTGAGAATTGGGCGGACCATCGTGTTGTTGCTCGCTCCTGTCAGAGTGACGTGACGTGATGTGACCATATCTCTGTTCCTTCACGGGCTGGCTGTGTCTTTCCTGCTTGCGTGGGCTTGTTCTTTTTCTAGATCTTGCCCTTTTGCCCACTCTTGAAAATATGGGAGGTTTGCTTGCGTATATCCTTCCAGATATTTTGTGCTAGCCCTGGCACAAAAAAACATGGGAGTGGCTACACAACAGCGCAACCAGAGCATCTCCATGCATGATGGTAGATAACCATCCATCACGCATCCACCGCATCCCCCTTGGCTGCCCCCCCCAGGGCTTGCCCAAACCACAAACACCACAGATAACATGAATATGTCTCGCAAAGTTGAAACATACCTCGCATATTCCAACCCAGCGTATTTATAATTCGAATTGGTCGTCTTGCAAAACTCCTGGCACTTTTGCACCGTCATCTCCCCGGGGGACACCTTGTTGGCGCCGTTATACAGGGCGCGGTTCCCGGTCGTGCCAGCAATGTCGGTCGTCTCGTTATAGCATCCCAGGTACTTGTATCCACCCGAGGTCGCGGTAAAGATGGTGGGTGTAGGTGTGGAAGTGGATGTGGGGTCGGCGACGGCGACGGCGATCGCGTAGCTGGTGAGCGAGAGGAGCAGTCCCAGGATGGGGAGTATGGTCCTCCAGAGAGGGGTTCGAGAAGTAGACGGAGGCATCTTTGAAATTTGTGTAGAGATAGCTAGGCGGGAGTAATAAAAAAACGCGTCGCAAAGAAGACACAAAAGCCCTGGAACACAGAGTGGGAGACCCCAGATAGACGAAAGGAAAAGGAAGGCGTTGTTGGAGCCGTGATAAGCTTGCCCGTGTAGGCGGCGTGTGTTGGGCTGCACAAAGACCCTTATAATAATAATAATCAGTGCCCACCTTATTACATACCTGCACTGTCAGAGCTGACAGGAATCAAAAGACAGGTCTAGGCCCCCCCCAAAAAAAGCTTGGGGGAACTGGTAGGGCTGAATGAACGTTTCGCAGACTTGTGTGGATAACACTGTGAATTCATGAGATTAAAATTAAAAAAAAAAAAAAATAGGTAATTAGGTAGGTACTGAATTGGGGGCATATCGTCGTCGCACGATGAGATCCAATGCTGAATTTTTGATGAACAAGAACAGCCCGTTCACGGCGCATGAAACGCCAGCCAACTTGTGTCTTTTTATCTACCGACCTGATGATGAAATTGTTGCCCCCCTTGGACAATGATGGTGAGCAGCGAGGCTGCCTGAGCCGCGTGCATTTTGGGCTTGCATTAGGAATGTCTCACTTCTCAGGAACCACAATCACAACCTAACGGGATGAGGGATGGGTGGTCAGACTTGGGTCGCTTCGAAGGCTCGAGGCTTGTCGTGGCGCTGCTGGCCTGGGATGATCATTGGTCTTGGCTGCAGATATATTTAATTATTACATGTTGGCTCGTGCTTTTTCAGTCTTGGCATCTCGAGGTTGGTGACTGCCTCGCTCAGAAGGCTCTCTTTGCCCAGTCCCCCGCCAACTCTCGAAGCCTCTGGTATCTCGTCACATAAAACGGTTGCTCTTATAACCAATAGAAATGCAAGCAAAAGTAAATCACTGTAGCTACTGTGTCCTTTTTTCTTCTTTTTTTTTCTTTTTGGTTCGCCTTGATCATTCCAAGCAGCCCAAAACTATACATGCCTATTTCCGGACAGCGAATGGCTTGATCGATCTCCCTTGAGTAGTTAGGCAAGCACAACTCAAAGCTGACATGATTATAGAACAGAGTGACGATAATTGAGCTATGCACTGCTAACCCTATACTTTATTTCCGCCGATACAACACCTGCTTGCTGGGTAGTCTGGTCCAGATTCTCGGACTGGCCGTTCCCACACAATCGGGTCGGGAGTTTGACATTCCCATCGCCTACAGGCCGCCAGCCGTTGTGTGGAGGCAGCGGTATTAGTAAGACGGTTTATCTATATATCTAGAACGTTTCGGTGGCAAACATCGTCGACAATCCGCACCGCTCGAGTGGCTTTGGGTCGGAACTGTAAAAGACGGCCCGAAGGCTCTCCTCCAAACAGCTTACGCTCGCAGATGCCTCTTTCCGCTATCTGTCGGCGCTCTCCTTTCCGGGATTTGCCCGAATCCATATTCTATTGCGAGGTTGTTAGCCTTGATTGTTAGCCCCCATATACTATTGCTCGCTATTTCGAAGGGGACGGCGATTTTTAAAATAAAAATAAAAATATAGAGATGAGATGGCTAGCTAGAGTCGGAAGATTGAGAGGGAACATCGGCAACTGCAGGGAGCACCGAGCAAAACACACCCTTTGAGGATTCGAAGCTGTTTCATAACGTCTCTCCATTCTCTGACTTGTTTTTCTTCCACCGCAAAAAAAGGGCCGGTGTGCCAAAATCTCCAGGAGCCGTCCTCCAGCTCGCTTTCGTAACTGCCACGGACCACGTCCTTAACTACCCCCAGGAAATGCATGTCGAGGCTCTCTTTTTTGTCCTCGTGGTCGGGAAAGCCAAGAGTTGATTTTGGCTCCAAATGATTTGGTTCGAGACTATATTGCATCCAGGGATACTGGTTCTGGTAGTCTTGAACCCAGTCAGGTTGGTTGCAATGAAGTTGAACCCATACGGGGTTGGTGTCCTTGGAGCTGGCAAGGGTGGTCAACTCCAGGTCCGAAGGATATCGGCTGAAATAGGCCCAGAACCAGGGGGCGGTTTGGCAAAGAAGCATGCGCACGATGCATGGTGGACAGAGTATCATTCTTTTACTCAAAGACGAGGGCGAGGGCGAGGGTGGTAGTGCTGGGGGAACTAGTCTCGGTGATGCCGCTTTGTCTGGTGTTATCACTGGCTTGAGTTCGGTTGTTGACTTGGTCGGTTCTGTCTGTGCTGATGGTATTTTGTCCCGAGATGCTGATTCATGTTTCACCGATGAATTCCTCTCCGGGAATATTGATTCTCCTTTTACCGTTGACACTATCTCCGGCGATGCTGATTCTTGGTTCAACGGTGGTATCCTCCTGTACGTTATTGATTCTTGCTTTGCCAGTGATCCTCTCTCGGGTGATATTGACTCTTGCTTTGCCAATAAATTTCTCTCCGGCGACACAGACTCCTGTATCAATGGCGGTGTCGACTGAGGCAGCATCGGCTCCATCGGTTCTGTCGTCTCCAGCGGGCTCGAATTTTCCTCCAGCATCCCCACCAGTAATTCGATTTCTTGGTTCACCATCTCCTCATCCGCCCTCGCCACCTGCTCCGGCGTCGGTCCTGGTGCCACCGCTGTATTCGCCTGTACCAGCGGTGGTGGTATTATGTACCTCCTCTTACACCTCGTACACCAAGGGTCTGTTGCAACCGGCTCCATGATTCAAATCCGCAAGCTGAATGCCAAGAGGACGAAGAAGGTAAATAGTCTGCTGGGGGTACCTATAAATATTAATCACCATGTCAAATCATCGTTTTGTAACGCTTGAGGTGGGAGCCATGAATGCCACTGTTGCTTGCAATTTTATCGAAAAGACGTTATCAAGTTGGCCTTTGCAAACAGGATGGGTATGGGGCAACATCGCTCATGGACGGACCCCTTGACGAGGTAGCACCTACAGAAAAAAGATTAACATAGAAATCGGATAGGTACCCAGCTCGAGACCAGGTGACACGAATGAGTTTCGGCCGAGCCCATTGTCAGCCGGTTCTTGGGACAGACTGGGCCTTGGATTGAGTGAAGAATGTACTGTTATTGAAGACACCGAAGTATTGTATGATAAAACACTTCTGTGTGAGTGAAGACCATGAAAATGATGGAACAATGCTCCGGCCAAGTCTATTACAACCAGAAACAACAAAGGGGAGTGAAGCCTGGTCTGGAGATACTGAGACCTGGCAAGAACGAGGCGCTCGCAATCTTGTTGGTCAGCCCGTAAAGCAGGCCTTGTCTGGAAGGCGCGAAGGACGGGGTGTGGTTGGAAGGCAGGACGAAATATGGTCTGAACATACAAGGTAGAGACCTACCTACCTTATATAAATGTTGATTCTTGTGCCCCTGTCTTCAAAACGGACGGGGCACGTTTCTAGGTACTCTAGGTTCTCAAAATTTAGATTTAATGTGCCCACTAATATATCTATACACTTCCTCAACAGTCCTCCTGATATATATATAAATCCCCCATCAAGGTATATTGATACAAAATCCACCAGTTACAAAATGCATGTCTATGTACAGACATTAGGCTGCTCCTATAAACAACTCAATACCTCTTGTTTGTGTCGAGGTTATTGACTGTTAGACCCCCAGCTCCCAACGAGCCCCATCGCCTCTTCTCCGCCATCTGCGAGTCTGTCATCTTCCAGCAGTCCAGCCATACAAGTCCAGCCATCGCGGCTTCCGCCCCATTTGAGAAGGTTCTCCTTAAGTCGTTCGCCATTCTTCATCTCGAGTGCGGCACCCCTCTGGCCAGAAGCAAACACAACGTCCCAAACACGCCGCGCGAGCACTCGGTCGAAGAGATAGCTGTAGTATGTGCTCCCATACCCTGATAGATGACCAAAGAAGCCCTGCCACCTTGTGTAAGAAGGGTCAGTAGGTGTCCTGCCGAAGGTGTGCTGGAGGTTATGATAAATCTGGGTGGAGTCGAGGTTGGGATTCATTGCTTCGGGAGAGTGGAGTTCCTGGTCCAACATGGCGAGGATGATCTGGTTTTCCGTTTCGGAACCCTCGAATCTCTTGGACAGGCGCAACTTCTCTGCCACCAGCTCATACGGCAGTGGTTTGCCGGTTTCGTGATGGCGAGCAAACATGGCTAAGACGGCAGGGTCTGCTGCAAAGTACTCCATCAAGGTCGATGGCAGCTCTGCTAAATCGGTGGCGCATCTCGTGCCCGACACGTTCTGGAATGAAGTTCGGGCCAGGACGGAGTGAATGGCATGTCCCATCTCATGGAAGAGAGTTTCCAGCTGGAAGAAAGTAAGGAGAGCAGGTCGATTGCTCGCTGACGTAGTCTGCGGAAAGTCGCAGATGAGTGCAATTGTAGGCAGCTGCTTGAGCAGGTTATTTCGGGTGGAAAAGGCCATCCCATCGTTGGCCGCTTCTTCGGGACTCTCAAAGCCTAAGCGAAGCTTTGCAACTTGTGCGTCTTTGGCCTGCTCCTCCATAACCTCATACAGCTCGCCATTTGATATCTCGCGCGAGCATCGGAGGGTGAAATGTGCAGGATTTGGCGACTTGTCAGGGCGGTAGAACAAATCACAGTAAAGAACTGCAACATGCCCGTCCTTCTCGGAGAAAACGTCAAGTCGCCGAACATCAGGATGCCAGGTCTCGCCAGGCAGAGTCTCGGTCGGCTTAAAGCTGACGCCGTACAAGTGAGTAAAAAGCCTGGAAAGGCCTTGCATGACGGTTCCTAAAGAAAAGTATGCAGAGAGACTGTCATCGGTCCGCTGGGTTGATCTCATGGACTGGCGGATGGACTCAGCATAATAGTCTTTGTCCCAAGCTTCCAGACGAGTTGCATTTGGCTGGTGGCCCTTCTTCACTGCCAAAAGGGAGGCCACCTCTTGTTCTACCCTAAGACCGTTATTTGCGGCCAGGGCTTGGAGGAACTGTTTTACAGCTTCTGGGCTTTTCGCCATCATGCGGTCACGTAGAGCAAGATGGCCGTAGCTCTCGAAGCCAGAGAGACTCGCCAGCTCACCTCTCAGCTTCATCAAGCGCTCGAGCCGGGCGACAGTTTTGGAGGACGCAGTGCGAGAAGCACAGTAGATGAGTTTCCGGGTCTCCTCGTCTCGTACACTCCGCAGTGACATGGCAGCTTGGGCGCCCATGGTCGGCAGGTATATCTTCCCTCCCCTGGTCATTGCTCGCGCCTCAACGGGGTCCATACCTAGGAACAGGCTGCTCGGCCGAATAAGCAGGTCTTGCTCGGGAGCCATCTCCTGAACGAACTCAGAAGCAACGGTGCCGATTTCGGACGAAAGCTGGACGAATCTATCGCGGTATTTTTTGGGCAAGTTGACGGCCGACTTGGTAAAGTCCAGCTTCAGCACTTCGGCCACCATCTTCTCCTCTTCGGACCACGATGCCGTGATATCAGGGTTGTCCATGGCCCTGCCCAGCTGATCGCTCAGGCCCGTCATGGTGTTGAGTTCGTTCATATAGAGGTAAACCGTTTCCCACGCCGCGTTTGCCATTTGCTGGTATCTCATGACGGGATGAGTAACGCGCACAAAGTCGGCCATATCCAGCACTCGACAGAGAATATCGCTCAGGCGGTCCAGGTCTCGGACAATGGCGCGGTATTCACCCAGCGTGGAGGCAGCTAGCACCTTTGCGACAATTGCGCGGGCTCTCTTCAGGCTCACGTCGGCAAAGGCGAGAAAGCCTTCGGGTCCCGTCAGGTATCTATTTCCGAAGAGACCGGTAGTCCTACCGCCCCTGTTGCGCCCCTTGAACTGACTCCAGACCTGGGGCGAGTCGAAGATGCCGCGCAGGACGTCGTCATCCTGCTTTGCCCCGCCTCGCGCATGGGTTACGGGGACTGGAATTGGTTGAGGGAGAGGGGTTTGTGACTCGAGGCGAAGCCATCGCCGTTGACTGGCAAGCGGTGGTTGTCTGGTAGAGGGGCCGCGAAGGAGGCAGCTTGGGCAAACCCATCGTCGAGGTCGAACCGTGGGAATCATGGCAAGCAGCGTTGCCACGAGAGGCCTGCCTGCAGTAACAAGAGCACTGTCAGCAACTTCCAAACGGCTTTTTTTGGTATACAAACTGGCACAGCGTTGAAGAGTATAAAGATAGGTAGATAAACAGTTTATACCCAAGATTCAAGAGCGAGCATACTTCCCCTCAGCACCTTACAGGGATGGTGACGATGTTTACACAAGTGGAACCCCCTGGAGAATGATGGTGACTAGCGGAGCTCGAGATTCAACAACATGTTGGAAGAAGGACGAGATTTGGGATCGCGAACAAGAGGTGTGTGTTACCTGGAACTCTCTTGTTATAAATTTGCCTGCGACTCGCTTTTTCTTCTTTTTTGCTCAGCAGGAATGGGCAAGGGCCGCGAAAGCCACTCTTCCCCGGATTCAGGATGTGGAAGGGACGAAAGGAGAACAAAAATCCATCGAAAATAAATTCCCGAGCTGGTCCCGGAAATAGCCGCAAAATCGCCAATTGACGCAGCGCACATGGCAGCAGGCGGGCCAACCCACTTTCAACCCAAGTTCCTTCCCAGCCCAGCTCCAGCCTCAAGCTTGCCAGTTCGTGCCGGTGCTTGTTGCCTCCGTCACCACCACGAGCGAGAGAGTTTCCAATCCACTCGTTTTCCCCGAAACCCCCTCCTCGAGGAATCTCTCAATTGAGTTGGCGCGATGGCTGCCAGAGTGCTGTTGCAACGGGTAAGCAATGCTGCTGCGATCTAACTGTAGCCCAATTTGAGCTCCAATCGTTACCCTCCTATCCTACAGCCCCTTGACGATATCTTTAATTCGAGCCATTGGCTAACAAGCACCCTTTGACCGACTATACAGCGAGCTGCGCCGTTGACGGCTGCTATGCTGGTTGGAGGAATTGCATTCTTTCCTGCAGTTGCGCTCGCCGAGGCCCCTGCGGACCGCCACTCTGTGAGTGCATATCTCGGCTCCTAGCGATGTAATACTCGAGATTTAAAAGAAGGAATTGACCTTTCTAACCCGTCACCCAGTCCAAGAAACCTATCTACGATGACGACTACGACTTCCTGCTGCCGGCGAAGCCGACACCACCTGCCACAACCTCGGCGACCTCGACGACAACTAAAACAAGTTCTTCCCTAGCTCCAGCGCCGTTCTCCTCCACCTCCACCTCAACCGAAGTCATCACCGTCCACCCGCGCGGGCCGACGCCGACGGACCGCCTGGCAGCACAGATCCGGCGCGGACGCCTATTCCTATACGAGCAGGCCTGTGCCGCCGAAGACGCCGTCAACAGCGGCATGTCACGCGCGTTCGACCTCGAGCGGTCCTTCACATCCACCATCGCGTCCCTGGCGCCGCCGCGCGAGAGCGGGGAGAGGCTGATGCCGGGGCTCATCTACGTCCTAGTGGCGGGCATGGCAGGCAGCATCATGGCGCGAAACCGCAACGTGGTGCTGCGGGCGGGCTTCCCGCTCGCGCTGGGGCTGGGCGCCGCCTATGCTGTGATCCCCGTCACCATGCGCAACGTGGGCGGTCTTGCCTGGGAGTACGAGCGCCGGTTCCCCGCCGTCGCGGACGTGCATATCCGCACGCGCGAGGGCGTCGAGAAGGGCTGGACTATGGCCAAATTGCATACCGAAATCGCGGCGAACAAGGTGACGGAGTCGGTGGGCGACGCGCGGGAGAAGGTCGAGGGCTGGGTGAGGAAGGGGAAATGAGTCTTCAACAACAAGGGGAGGTGGATAGAGTGTGATTAGACATGTCTAAAGCGAGGCGAGTAAAAAGAGGAAGGGTATTCCTTCTGCTGTATGTATCACATGGGCTCTGGCTCAAGGATAGACAAATTTTCTTTGTGGCGAGACTACTTGGACCTTGTAAGGTCTATCTGCGCTTCGTTCAAGTTCCGGAACTGTTATGGTAGCGTGTGCGGCATAGGTATATGGATAAGAGATGAGATGGAAGTAGCTGAAAATCGATTATTCATTGATCCCATTTCCGCTTTGTTTATACAGCGACCGCATACACACTATCTTAACAAGCCAGATACAGTACAGTCTATGCCCCGTTCTATATATCCCCAACGCTTTTCTCGCCAAGAGAAACATAAAACCGCAACGCCTTTTCATAAGTCCACATCGTGACCGCACTCGCCGGCGCCGCCTTGAGCAGACTGACCGTGAGCCCTCTATAGAGACCCCTGAAACCCTCGTGCCTCAATATCATCTTGACTGTGCTCACTGTCCCCTTATACTCGGGAATATTCTTGTGCACATATTTTCCTCTTGTAGGGCCCTGGACTTGGATCCTCTTCCTCACCAGGTCCAGCGGGAAGGACCCCGTCTTGGCCACCACGGACGCCACCACGCCCGCGACCGCCGCGCCGCCACCGGCCCCAATAACTGGCAGGTCCAGCTGGCCCAGCGGGGGGCGCAGTGTCTCGTACACGGCAAAGAACATGCCCATGAAGGGTACGATCTGCGCCAGTCCGGGCCCGAGCCCCCGGAAAAACCCCCGGATCCCCTCGTCGCGCCCAATCTGCATTACCGCTCGTGGTAGGCTCGTGTATACCTTGTCGTTGCCCTGCGCCGCGAACCGCGTGCGCAAGAGGTCCAGCGGGTATGTTGCTGCTGTGGCGGCGGCGCCTGATGCGGCACCCGCCAAGAAGGACTCTGTCACGTGCGGTAGCCGGTTCTCTCCTACTGTTTGGTGGATGAGCAGTGTTGCGGACCTGTATGTGGTGAATTGCACGGCGCTGTAGCAGATGTAGAGCAGTTCGGCGGGCACGTTACCCTTCCAGAGGCCGGTGATGCCTTCATGGTGCACGATGTGGCGGAGTGTTTGGAACGTTCCTTTGTAGATCGGCTGGTGTCCCGAGGAAGGGATTGAGGCGGAGGGCGGAGAGAGGGGGTGTGTCTGGAGCTGGAGACGGATCTTGACGACGTCGAGGGGGGCGATGACGAATCTGTGTGAGGTATACGTCAAGTTTCGAGTTAGTTGGGTGTTTCTCTCACCTCGTTGCCACATCTACTAGGGAAAAAGGAAACAAGGGGGACGCTCATACCGCGAGATCAGCCCGGCCGTGGCGCCGGCGGCCGTGACCTGGAGACGGGAGCCCTCATCCTTGAGGTGTTCGGCCTTGCCAGACATTCATCCAGTAAAAAAGCAAACTGGCGACTGACTGACTACCTTGCGTGCACGAGTAGTTTCGCTTAGGCAGGGAAATCGGTGATGTGGAATACTAGTGCGAACGGTCTGTTTAGTGCGGCGTCGCGTCGAGCACTCGACAGAAAGTTTATGACGTGGCTGCTGGCAGAGATACTTTTTTTGGGTTGATCGTCGTCGTCGTCGCCGTCTTTCCTTTTTTTTTTTTTTTTTTTTGGCGGCCTGCCTGGCCTCGCCTTGCCTCGCCTTGCCTCGCCTTGCCTTGCTTTCTGCAGTATGGGATGCTCTAGAGCCGTCCAAAGCCGTTAGAGTTTGTGGGAAAGGCAAGAGACGAATGCCGACTCGCCAATTGAGCTGGCGCCAATCGGATGGAACCGAGCTGTGCTGGCTCTGTTTGTGCTATCGCATTCTCAACGTCTCCTTGCAGTTGGGACCTTTTTTGGGCCCGGTCGCAACGATCCGACCAGTGACGACATTTCTGCTTTCAAGAACATTTACAAATTACAGGGGTGCCTATCGGGCTTGGCACGCCGAACCGTCGGGAAATCTGCACCGAATCCGATGCGCTCATGGAGACGGATTATTACTGCCCAACTGGTTCCTGGTAGGTAGTAAATGCATTCGCGCAGAATAGATACAGTCGGTCATCTGGTTTGCTCGGACGGAAGAAGCTCAATGGCCCCAGGTTCGAACAAAGCAGCAAGCAAAGCACAACGCAATGCTATGCCTATCTAGGTACCTTAGGTATCTCTAAGCAAACATGTGTAGGTATACACGAACATTTACATAAACTTAATTCACAGGGGCGAAAACAGAAGCGCTGCTCAGACGGCTGCAGGCGTGAATGAATGCAGGTTCAGAGCATATAGCTTTTTCCCAATTACAGTTTTGCTCACGCGGCTTCTCGTCCACGTGAGGGTTTCTCGCATGGCTCTTCTGCTTTCTGCTGCTGGGCCTCTGGCAGCAAGGAACCTTTTACATCCGCTGGAGCGATCAAGCGACTGCAGGGGTGTATGAAAGCCCAGTGAGGGGGAGGCGCTAATTGGTTCCGTTCCCCCGACTTTGGCTGTGGTAGGCCAACTGTCCCGACCCCAATTGAATTGGCTGAAATCCCCCGACACAGTGGATGAACGGCTGGCCAAACAGCAAGCAGCCGTCAGATGCAGGTGGGGTCCTGTGCTGAACCTCGTGGAAACTGGATCCGTGTGAGAACCCAGGGACGGCGGACTAGACGAATCGCCGGCTCACGGGTCCAGCCTCTTGACGTTTCTCTGCAGATGCTATTGCTAGGCCGTGTTTGTTTTGCACCTCGTCTCCTTTTTTTCTTCCTTCTTTGCCTCGACTAAACACTCCTCGCCGCTTGACGTATCTCCGGCATCTAGGCAGACAGACAGACGCTTGACTCGGACAGGTGACGACTCTCGGCATGTGACGTTGTGCTGTTGTGCACAAGGCAATTATTCATAACCCATCACCACGCTCTCCCATCTCCTTGTGCTGGACCGAAGACGAGAAGGAGACGCTCAAGTGGTTCACCAATTATAACCAAAGTCACAACATATATCATATCCGCCGCCATGGACTCAAACGCAAACGCCAGCATCCAGTCACCTGATATCAGAGATATTATATCGCCTCTTCTCTCTTCTTTGCCGGGAGCAGCCATCTCTACCCAGCCCGCCACAACGGTCCTGCCGCTCCTCTCGCCAATCCTCAGGCAGCGTGTCCAGCTCTTATCATCAGCCAGCACCGACCCATGGATCCGGCTTCTGACCTATGACACCGCCAAGGTGTCCAAGCTCCAGGGGATCGCCCAGAGTGGGCGCCTGGAGCCTCACCCGGTATCTGGTGAGATCGAAGTAGACTGGGACGAAGATGCCCAGATTAAGCACCGGAGGCTGGACCAAGAAACCCTGCAAACCCTTGTGGTGCTGAGCGGATTCGATCTTTTCGTGCGTCTCGTGTATTGCATGGGCGATAAAGAGGGCGGCGGCGATGGATGGAGAGTCGGCGAGGTCGGAGTTGCCAGCGACCCCTCTCCTCTCGCCTCTTTCGGGGGTTTCTCGAGTCTCAGTGAGGCCGAAAGGTCCTTCCAGACCTCGAGCTTGGCGGGAACAGCCCAGCCCAACAGCAGCAGTTTGCAAGAACTGAAGGGCGAGGATACCACATCCCTCGGCGAGGATGACGAGGACGACGATGATGACTATTGGGATCGGTATGACGCGACTCCTGCTCGGACTCCAGCTGTCAAACGTTCTCCTGCACCGCAGTCAATGGCACAGCCATCTTCTCAACCAGATTTTCACCGCGCGGCTTCCGCCGAGGACGCCTATTATGCCCAGTACGATTCAGTCCAACCGGCCATGGATAACCATGACCCCGATGAGGAGGTTGAGGAGCACATCCAGTCGGCCCGGCCACCTTTGATCGTGTCTCAGCCTTCACATTCGAACGACAGCCTCGAGCAGACCGAGCTGGACGAGACGAGCGGCGCGTGGACGCTGGCAGAGCCCCCGAGGTCCCCATCAGCGAGGTCGAGCCGGTCGCGCACAGAGGAGGAGAGAGCGGCAAATCTGCTCCACCCTAGGCCGGCCTCCAGCGCCAGCTCGAACGGGTCGCTGATGGTAGCTAAACTCGAGGAGAGCGCCGAGAAGCGCCAGCAGGGCGAATTCGGCGTGAAGCAACACATCTCGCGGAGCATCAGAAGCTTGTTTATGCTGTCGCGTGCCTCGGGCATTGATCGCGAAGAGTTCGAGAGAATGGTCAGGACCGAGCTCGATGTGCTGGGGATGGTCGAGGATGACATTTAAAACAACTGGCGGGCAGCCATGGTGTTTATTGTACATAACAACATCGCATGGTTTCCGGCGGGTTTGGTGGGGTTTTCGCTGGTGGGGAGGTCCGATTTCGTTTGTTTTTCTCTTCTGGGTCCGGGCCTGCATAAGGGACGGTGGTGTTTAAATCAGGAATGCGGGTATTCAATGTCTTACCTAAAGGCGCTGTGTATTAATTTTGTTCTTATTTTTTTTCTTTTTCTGGAGATACCGAGTATGCACAATCATGCACAGCCAAGTTCAAGTTGACTGACCTGGCCGAAGTGCAAAGGTCTTATTAAATGGAAGCAAGAAAGAGCTGGTGGGAGAGAGAAGTGCGTGCTTCTCAACAAATTTTATTCGGGTGCTGGCAGGCACTTTAGGGACAAGCCGCTGGTACACCACGCAACCGAAGAGATAGAGAATGAAAAAAAAACCCAGAGTTCAGGATGAAAGACAGCAGAGATAAAGGTTAAGAACGTTCAATTCGATAACCCGTCCACTACATTTCCCAAGTATATCATATCGGAGTCCGAGAGTCGGGCATCCAGGCTATCCCGCATTCATGATGAACTCCGATTTGAAACCCCATCCAAGGTACCTAGGTATTGGTTACATGTACGGAGGCTGGAGCCAAAAGAAAGGATCGCTCTCCATAGTGCGGGCCTGAACCTGTCATCGCAGGCTCATCAACTGCCTGGCCAATGCCTTATAACCAGCACGGCAGGCGATCAAAGCTTCTTGCTATGCGTTGTTAGGCAATTAAAGGGCCCTGGTATGGGTATTTACTGCTTTTCAAAAATCTTGAACGGCCCTGACACATAATACGCAGGCAAGCACTGTGGGCAGAGGGCCCTTTCTTTTGGCCCAAGCCTCCGTGCCGCCTTCGAGTATATACTCTAGGGTTAGGGTTGAAGACCCCTGAGGGAACTGGGCCCAATTGAGTTTTAACCCAATTGGAAGCTTTGGCCTTTCGAAAAAAGTTAAGGTCGCTCGCGCGTCGAAACAGCTCGCTCACGTCCATCACATCGAAAGAGACCACTCCCCCGCCCCCCGTTCCCCCCGTCTCTCCCACCAAGCCAAACCACAAAACCCAGAACAAACATGATACGCCCACGGTTAAGGATACCGCAGGCTGGCCGCGGCAGCAGCCTTCTGGCTGCCGCGACGCCTATGCCGACGGCGGCACCTCTCTCGATGACCTTCCGGAGCAACCTCCACACGGTACCCAATCTAAAGAATCTCAAGGATTCTCAGATGGTGCCCGGCCTGTACCGAGAACTCGGCTTCAAATACGCCTGGACAGACTATCAGAGCCATATCATAAATCAACTCAACGAACGGATCCAAGGTAGATTGTCCCCCCCTTTCACCTTCTTCCCCCCCCGGTGTGGGGGAGTACACAAGACTCGGTTTAAACTAACCAACAACTTTTCTTCTTTTACAAAGAGTCAAGAGTCGTTGAATTCGACAATTTGCCCGTCAAGGACATCGTACTCAAGACATCGCGTGACCCGGAAATGGCCTCCCTCTTCAACTACGCCAGCATGGCGCACAACAACCACTTCTACTTCTCGCACCTCTCCCCAGAGCTCGTCGCCATGCCCGAGAGACTGGAAAGGCAGCTGATCCAATCGTTCGGATCGATCAGTGCTCTGCAGGACGAAATGCTCATGACGGCGAACGGCATGTTTGGGCCGGGGTTCGTGTGGCTGGTCAAGGCCGATGTAATTGGCAACACCAGCGCCTTCAAGGTGCTGACGACATACCTCGCGGGCTCGCCGTACCCGGGGGCGCACTGGCGACAGCAGAGCACGGACATGAGCACGAGTGCGAGCACCTTTACGGGAAAGGCCACGGAGATCGCCCGCACATCCATGGACAATTTGCATTTCGGCAAGGGCAGCAAGACAGCCGGGTCCATCAATCGTCACACGATCAGGGCGCCCGGCGGCACGAATGTGGTGCCCGTTCTGTGCGTCAACACGTGGGAGCATGCCTGGCTGCCTGACTGGGGTGTCGCCGGCAAGACCAACTTCCTCGAGAAGTGGTGGGACAGCATAAACTGGACCTTGGTGGACGAGCAGGCCAACGGGGGCAGAAATCAGATGAGAGCTTGATCGACGCCGTCCGGCACCAAGACCAAAAAACAAACAACAATACCTATTGATGGGCCTGGTTGGGAGGTGGTTGTATGATATAAGAAATGGGGGAATAAAATCTCCTTGACTGGTGGGACTACAATTGTACAAAAACAACAAGCCATGTACCACAGCATCTAAAGCATATATAGAAAGAACAAAGATGAAGTAGTTGACTGCCTGATGAAACTTGGGAAAACCCCCTCGATTTGGATCTTTGATGATATATATACTTTATCATACGGGAAGGAGGACTCGCCGGGTCTCCCGAACCGCGGTCCAAGGACAGCCAAAAAAAAAAATTTATTTCTTTCAATTACGGGAAATGACCCCCGAGAGTCTGCCAAAATAACCAAGACTCATATGATACGTATCGCTTAGGCATGTATATACATACATACGTACCTACATACCTCGCTTGGCCGGTGGTACGAAACTCGCTCACTTTCCCCGACTCGTTTTTGCAAATTTCCAAGCTCCGCCTTATTTACTAATTTCCCACTGTCTACGGAGTTGCCCTATATCCATCAAAGCTACCTACCTACCTTAGGTAGAAAGGCACCCATCCATAGAGGCAGTTCACCACAAAGCTTAAAACACGTCACTCACTTGTTGCATATATATGAACATGATATAGGTCGGTAGAAATGTAATTACAATCTGAATAGATACAGTAGAAACTGGCTCTCCTCCTTCCAGGGAATAAGCCACCCACCTCTGATAAGCCTCTCGATTTCTAGAAGGAAGAAACCAGGTCAAGCTCATAACCAAAAACCAAAAATAAAAATAAAAACTCATGATAAAAATAGAAAAGGGGGTATAATGACCACCACAACCGCCACCACCATCACCGTCAGCCAGCCACACCATCGATCGATCTTGTCCTGTTCCTTCCTTCCAAGCCTTCTCTCTGTTCTGTCTGTCTGCATCGGTCCAAATTCACATCTAAATGTCGAAACATCTATATCCCGTATGATGTATGGCGTTGATATATGATGATGATGCGCAACGAAAGCTTCCCAGAAGCCATCCTGCCTGTAATAAAAAAAAACATAAAAAAAAAAAAAGAACGATGAATGATGAAGATGATGATCAAATAGAACTCGGTCCAAGAAACGCCTTGCTGAAAAGAAAAAAAGGTAGTATCACGATGGGCTGTCTCTTCTATTGCGTTTCCGCTGGTATCAAAATCACGTCGACACAATCATCTTCTTCTTTCTTCAGGAGGATCGTGCCACCCTTCCTCTTACGTGTAAACACACGATGCCTCGCGCCATGCCTCTTCACACTGCTTGTCGAGTCACAACTCTATTGTGCTCGTTTCGCCTGCGGGCTGGCCGATTGTGTTGCTTGCGTCATGCTGCTGTCGGGGCGATATGGGACGTAGCCCCTTCCTTGTGCGACGCCTCCCAAGTCGGCCTCCTCCATCATCTGCGTAAAAGTTGTGAGATGACTGTACCGGCGCGTGTTTTCGGGTGAGCCCTCGGGAGTGATTTGGCGCGGGTCCGCAAACACATTGATGCTCACAGAGCTGGGTTCGCGGTACGGCCGCGGTGTTGCCGGCATTAGGTTGTCCTCGTCGTCGTCGGCATAGGGGAGGCCACTGGTGTTTGGTGGTGCATAGCCGTATGCTATGCTGCTCTGGCGGGCGGGGTTCTTGTTGTACGCCGCCGATGGGGCCCTTGGCGTTGCGGATGAGTCGATCGAGCTGCGCATGAGAGCTCCGTTGACTGACCTTCCCTCGTCGGTGCGCGGAGCCGGGTGCCGGCCGAAATCGGTCCGCACCGTATCTTCGGTAACAATGGGCGGCCCGATGGTGACAAAATTACCAAAGGATGACGTGGACCGTGATAGTTTTAGAGCATCTGGCCCCTCCTTCGGCTCCTTCTTCCGCCTAAGGAGAATACAGGCAATAAAGACACCGATGATTATGGCAAGGGCACCCCCCGCTGATGCACCAGCAATAACAGCAATCGGGGGCCCCTTGGCCACTGGAGCAGGTTCGGCAGAGGTGCTGGCTGTTGGGCCTGTGGTTTCTTGTGCCTTGGTAGGCCCAGCACTAGTACCGGTTGTGCTGGAAGGGCTGGGAGTGGAGCTCGAGCTTGCGGGCGTATTTGTTGCTGGCGGGCTCGTCGGCGACGAGGAAGGTTGTTGCTGTAATGGAACGGCATTTTGGTTCTTGTCCATCTTGCACTGTTTCTCGGCCGTGCAGGAGTAGCCAAAAGGACAGCAGCCTTTGTCACAGGGGCCCAAGGTGCCGCGCAAGGCGGTTGTCTTGACCGCAGCGTCTGGAAACTTGACGCCGTCTTGCTGGGTAATATCACACGGTATCGGGAATATACTCGTGCAATCTCCATTGGGGGGGCAGCATAGCAGTGTCGTATTGCCGGCGAGGGGAATACATTGATTACCAGTCGGGCAGCAGAAGAAGTTTGGGAAGTTGGTGGCTTTACACTGGGTGAAGCCGGGAGCTGCACAGGTAGATTGCCGTTGGAACAGGTCGCTTGCTGGAATCGTAGAGGCAGAAGCGCAAATGGCGGCGAGTGAAGCCACTTGCAACGGCAGCCGTAACCTCCGCATCTCTTCGGTGTCTTTCGCCCGGACCCGACAGATTATACCGGGTGCTGGAGGTCCGGCCTAGCAGGTTTGGGACACCTGAGGAGGAGCAATGAAGAGGAAGAGGGGAGAAGGGACCTCTGGAAGTTCTTGTCGGCGAGGCCAGCGACGATGATCCGAAGAGGCTTGGCGTAGATATGTTGCAGGCGAGGGAGACGGGCTCACGCGAACAAGCACGACTTCGTTTCACGCGATATAAGTGAGCCAGGCCGGTGGTGGCATGTGCTCAGGAAGAGAGCACGTCAACAAAGAGATGAATTTTCTTGTTCGGTGCGCGGCGGCAAAGACCCAAACCAGAGGGTGAAAGAAGAAAGAGGGCCATTATGTCGAGCCGCCGTGGGAGGCTCGACGTAGGTATATTGGTATTGGGGGGGGAACTCCTCCCAACTCCAACTAGGACTGACTCCCACTACCTTAGGATTCCAACCAGGATTCAATGACACAGGCACGCTGATGACGGGCGACTCGTGCAGGAAAGAAACAAAACGACGCAGGGTCCGGAGAGCCGGTCAAGCGAAACCGTCTTGTCCAACCGACCCAGGTGTAGTGGGGTGCTGGGTGGGCGGTACGGTTTGGGTCCTCCTTAGGACGCATCTCGAGAATGGTATGGCCCCCTGACGCTCACCTGTTTGAGAGATGGGACTTGAGTGGGCGTGGGGGGCCTGTCTGTCCGATTCGAAGCTGCAAGAAAGCGACACCCAAGAAAGAACAAGAGAAACAAGGGCCTGACAAACCCGTAGAATGAGGCAGTGTGCGGTTTGAGACTGTTTGGCTTTGGGTAAACGAGAGGTCCCAGGTCGCCACGAAGCGCCGACGACCAGATGGCTGGCCACGGTGCCCTGGACCATGCAAAGCGCCCATGCCCGGCAATAAATGACTGGCGAGCGAAAGTCTGGAGTAGGTTCAGAGTTGGCTGGATGAGAAAGAACGAGAGCCTCTTGAAAAAGAGCCGCGCTTGCCCGCGACCACGCGTTTGATTGGCCGGATCCTTTGATACTGCTATTTTAAACCAACCGATTGATGACCCTGGCCCCAAGTGCGTCCCCTGGCTGTCGATCCGATGGGCTGGAGCACATGTGGAGCTTGTGTGGCTTGCCGCCTCTCCCGCAACCCCCAAACAAGCAGCCCCAGCAAGTCCAGGTTCGTCCAAAGCCACTGCCAGCCAGCACTAGCCACACCAAACGCTCCTGTTCCCCCCTCCGCCACAACCCCAGCGCTTCGGATCACTTACTACGTAGTACAATGAAACTTCATATGATCGCTCAATGATCACCTGGAGATCGCAGCCGCCTTGCCGAGCAGGTCTCCCAAGGGGCCATCCGGCTTCTATAAACGCGCGCGTTTTCGTTTTATCCTTAAATTTTAAAATGGAAGAAGATGTGAGCAAGGTGCAAAAGAATTCTGTATAATTAGAAGAGGCCGTCGCCTTGGGTCTTGGGAATTTGTGCCGTGGACCTGCTTCGGTGCCTGTCAGCCTCGCTTGTCCGATTAATTCTTTTCATCAACAACTCAAAGAACAACAACAACAAAGCATAATTTTTGTTTTTCACTCTCTCCTCAGCTTACACTGAAAGCAAATGCTCAAAGGATTCTCGATCAGACGTTGACGATTGAGCGATCGAACCCGCAAAAGAGAAAATTCCCGATCAGCAGTCGATCAACCTTCTTTCTTTTAGAGAACGGTTTACGAGATCAACGAACGCCACTGCGCCATCATCCCAGACGGCGGTGACCCACGGGACCCAACAAACAACGGCCGCCACGTTTCGCGCCGCCCCGGGCCGAAACAGCCCGTCTCGGCCTCTAGCCCCGGTGTTGCTTTGTTGTTGTTGGGTGTTGGATTGAGTGGCATATATCTTGGGAACACACACATACATACATACACACACACACACACACACACACACACACACAAAAAAAAAAAAGCTTACATCTTCTCTGTATAATTAGGACCTGCCTCCAGGAATGATCTGGCATCCATTTCCCCCCTCCCCAAACACGTCAGGTGTTAATACTTGATGCACTCATACGCACACGCACACTGTTGTTCCAGGTCGTCAGGATTGCCAAAGAGAAGGACCGACCACCCGTTTGGAATGAATCCGAAGAGACCCCCCGCCCCGGTTTTGGAATTACAACGACCTAATAAGCCAAACGACTGGTTTCCCGACTTAATTCGCATCAAGGCCTCAAGGAATTAAATACGACATTACTCCCATTCCGTCAACCCGTACAGCACCAATAGTCCGAGAGCGCGGCCAAGCACTAGGTACCTGCGCCTCAGGTGTCATCCAAGGAGAAGACTTATCACCAATGACAAATGATTCAGTATTTGTTTGGTTTAGGACTGCCGTTGCATAAACAAGCAAATGAATCAATGCGTTGAGTCCTCCAGCTTTCCACACAACCCCACCCCCTTTCTCAACGTTTAACATTTCACAGATTTTACAAACGACTTTCGACAACACTTTGCGTCAGATTTGGACACTGTGACATTTTTCAGGAAAAACCACTTGTCACTTCACACAAGATTCGATCGACACCAAAACAGTTGAGTAGAACAGTTTTTGTTAAATCTTTTTGACTTTCAGTCTCGGGACACCCTTTTGGTGAGTCCCTGACGATTCGTCTGGGGTATATCTTGCTATTTTTACATCTTTCCTCCCAGGGTCATTTGTCCTCTTTCCTTAATATGAGGAGACCGAGTAGTGTGATTGGCTTGCTGCCAATCATGCTGTGTGTGTGTGTGTAGGTAGGTAGGAGATGTACCACACAAAACCCACCGTTTTGTTTGTGTAAAAAAGAAATAAGTCGTTTCCCATGGTATCCCCCCTCTGCAGGCCCACCTGCTGAAAAAAGAAAGAAAAAAGCATTCCAATCCCGATGGGAATCCAAAACTCCGTCAACTCCTTGTCATGCACGCTCAACCGTTGTTTATATACCAAGACGGAGAGGGAGATATTAAAAAAATGGAAAAAGTAGTATGAAAAACAACATCCCTTCCTAGCATCAATATGCCATGAGGTATGTGTGCGTGTGTGCGAATGGTTGTGGGACAGTTTGACCTTTGCAGCCCCAGTCCGAGCTGCGAAGGGAACCGGCCCATTTTGTGTGTGTGTGTCTTGTCCAGTGTCGTCCGGGTCTCTTCTCTCATTGCCTCGCGGCAAACTTCTAAAGTGTCGAGTTCAACTCAGAAAAACATGTTGTAAAGGATTCGTATGTGAAAAAGTTTTGTGCAAAAGAAGAAAATTCTTCGCAAGCTGGGGAGGAGGCAATTCCTGCCACAAAGCATTTTGTATTACCATGCAGACGAAATGCCTCTTCAAAGGCCAGCAATGAAGAAAGGGCGGTTCGGAGGGTTTAGATGAGCAAGTAGTCCCAACCCTTCATCTGCATGACATCCCGCCAGTGGATGTATTGCTGTGGAGCCTCCGACGACGCGCTGATGGGCGACGCCGCTTGCTGGTCGGCTTGGAGCCAAACCTCGCGGAGAAGGCAGGCGGCGCGGCCAAAGCTGCCAAAGTTGGCCAATTCGCCAAGCTGTCCAATACGGTCTTCGAAGAATGCGCGGAAGGTTGAGCCGGGAACGCTGACGGATCCTCCAACGAGATACACCCACGAGAGCGAGCGGTCGAAACCAGTCGGGCCCGAGGGGATCTGCTGGAGCACCGTCGTCAGCTTCTCAACCAGGCCAACGCAGCTCTCCTGAGACGGGTAGAAGCCTGGAACCAGGCTGCAGAGGTAGATGCGCGCCGCGAGGCGGAAGGCGGCTGTGATGTTCTTGCTCAGCTGCTTGGGGCTGAGGGAGCCGTTGGAGTTGAAAGGCAGGATGGGGGTGCCTTCGCCGAGCTCTGTCAAGCCGATCTGGTCGCCAAGAACGTGCACGTGCTGGCAGAGTGTGATGTCATCCATGCCATCCTTCTTGAGCGCCTCGAGGCAGGCGATCTCCGAGATCAGGTACATGACGCGATCCTCACAGCCCATCAGCTCGCGCAGACCGAGCGACGGGTTGGTGGGCGAAAGGTGCTTCTCGCGGTATGTGTGCGCAAAAGTCGGGGCCCGGCCCTGCATGGTGGCTCCCAGAATGTCGATCCACGCAGTAAGGGTCATGTTGAAGGGTGCTTGGGTCAGCGGCTCGTTGGGATCCGAAACAATCCGGGGAAGATCAAGTTTCTGGACCAGAGAGACAGCGGCTTGGAAATGTTGGTGCCACGGAATGTCGGGGAGGGAATCATCGAAACGCCCAACACAGCACTGGAAGAAGATCAAGCCAAGCGCCGCCTCGAGAATTTGCTGATGGTTCTCGTCCCGGTTGAGGGCATCGCAAAGCGATGAGATGGTGGCGTAGCGGTGTCGCATGATGTCGCCGTCAATCTCCTCGCCTTGGAGACCCATTGCGGCCTTGTAGTGCTGGGCGGCGATGCTCAGGCAGCAGTGCAGATAACCCTTGTTATTCTGCAGCGCTGGGAGGATGAGATCTGAGCTGACTGATCCGTGCTGGTTGGACTCCAGAATGGGAAAGATGGTTGGAAGCACGTATTGGATGAAGTGATCAAGCAACCGCTGGTCGCCTTCGTCGAGTTCAATCGCCACTTGCCTTGAGCTCATCGTGGGGCCGTGAGCGAAGTCGAAGAAGTTGACGTTCAAGGTCTCCTCGGTCAGGGACTCCCTCCGCTCCGAGTACACCTGCTCCGTCCATTCGCCTTCCAGAGGGAAGGACGGTAGGATGGATCCCGGTGGCGGGGGGGTTTGGTATGTGCTGAAGGTGGAGGTGGTCGACTCCCTGAGCGTTGGGATGTCATTGACGAACATTTGCCTCTCGGTCTTGACATCGATTTCGTAAGGCGAGAACGGTGAGAACATGAAGTCGGTGGGCATCTGCGGGGTGGTGAAAGGGGTGAACTCATGCGCGCTGTGCACGCTGTGCGAGCTTTGCGGGCTGTTGAAGTTGAAGGCGAAGTGAGAGTCGATAGAGGCTGATCGAGTGCGGTCCAGGGGGTCTGAGAAGGTGGCTGACGTCGGTAGAGAGTGCGAAAGACCTGGCGGCGAGTTCATCGAGGTCTGGATAGAATGCGACGACTTCTCAGAGAGCTTCTTGCGCTTGATGATCATCTTGATGTCATCCTTGTGTTTCCTCCGCGCATCGTTGTTGCTCCACCACATCGGCCGCTTGTACTCGCACTGAAGTCCGAGATGCTTGCATGCCGTGCACATAGGAGTGCCTTCATCGCACTTCTTCCGTCTTAATCTGCAAGTGTAGCATCCTTCAGACAACAACTGTTAGCTTCAAAGTCCAAGACGAGCAGCCTCCTCAAGAGCAAGCCAGAGCAAGTGAGAAGAAGGGTACCGAGAGCGGGTAGACATACCGGTTCTTGAGCGGCGATGCATCTGTGTTTTTTGCTTTGGTGTTGGGTTGGCGCCAGCCTTGGAGGCCGGCTTGGTCTTTGTTGATGTTGCGGCAGCCATGTTGACTGATGATGCTCTCGCGAGGTCTCCGTGGTGGTTGGGGGGTTGTGTTGACATTTGTACTTCAGTCTCTGGGGGGGAGTACCTGCGTTGACTGACAAGCACAGGGGTGGGGTGGGCTGGGGTTGAGGTGGTCGGGGGGTGTGGCTGCCGGGGGGGGGGGGGGGTGTGAACCTTGGGCTGGGCCGTGCAAAAGCGGAAGATGGCCAGGGCCCTCACTCCTTGTCAAAAGTCCAGAATCCCAGAGGCAAATCAACACAGGGGGGAGCTTGCTTGTGCTGGCGGTTGAGCACCCAAAAAAAACAAATTCAAATCGTTTGCTGGAAATATTAGATTATTGTATCGTTCTGTCGCGAGTGAATGACTGGATCCGAGCAAGTCCGGCTTGCGTGTCTGGAATCTGGAGGTGGATATGTTTGATATGCTGTCAAGTTGGGATTGACTTGGTTGGACGGGGGGAGAAGAGTAATTAAAAGAGAGAGTAAAGAGTTTGTTGACTGGACTGGACTGGACGGGACTGGATGGGACGACAACACCTGGATCTCTAATCCTTCGTTTCTGACCTGCTCGAGAAAACAAAACTTAGGGATGGAATGGAAGTGGGCAAATTCTTATATCATGGGCCGGCTCTGGTGGCCAGCGCCCAAGACTTGCTCTTGATTGCTGTGTTCTATTTTTGAACATTGTGGGTTAAATGACCGCTTTCCTTTTTTTGGCCCTCTTGGCGTTCTGCCCTACATGATTTACCCATTTCGACATGTCGCTGCGTGTGCTCGCACTAAGGAGGACAGGGGTTCGGGGACTGCGCTTATTGGTGGCAATGAACCAGATACCAGCGTTGCTCCTCGGGAGGTCTCACTCGGAAGTGGGAGAGAGCCAAGAAGGGACCCCACCTGAGGTCGGGAGGAGGTAACATGGGGTCCAGAAGGGGTATGTGATGGAGGGTAAACGTCTCCACGTCGGCCGACACACACGGAAAAGGTGGCTGCAGGTAGGGGGGGATGCTGTCCAGCGACTAAACAGGCAGCTCATGCAAGTAGAGGCCGACCTGGCCGGCTGCTCATTGGCACGGGGGCCTCTCTTTCTGCAGAAACTTACAGGACACCATGTGAAGCTCGAGAAGCCAACAGTCGATATGCCTAACTGGCTTTGGCAAACCTGGCCGCCAGTTCGCGGGCCAAGGTGACGAAAAGACGGCTGTTGATCGCCAGAAGTGCGACTCATCCGAATTCTGAGAGAAGGCAAATACCGTCCATAACGGCCGGGACAGCCCTAGCATTCTATCACGGATGGAATCTGTTGAACGCTGTCACTTGATGTGTCCTTGGTGGTCAAACTTTTCTGTGAGTTAAGGCCAGGAACGCCAGCCCACAGGGAGAGAGAAAGGGCAAAAAAGGGTGCTGAGGTCGGGTTTCTGTTGGGCCGCTGGCCAATAGGGCCGAGTTTGCCCTCCACCCTCTTTTCCCGACCTTCCCTGCAACCTTGGCTGACGGCCATCGAAGCTGCTGCATATGCATACATCCTTCGCAGCAACCTCTGGCTCAATAGCAAGTATCCGCCCAAGGAGGGCACAGACCCGCCAGGGAAGGAAGGATGCTCGGCAGCATGACAATGACGCCCTGTTGCGTTCCTCAGTCCCGGATGACAAAAAACTGTGCATGTCGAGCAACATCTCGTGCCCCTGCCGGACAGCTGGCATATCTGGTCCCCGCTGAGTCGCTCGGCCAGATGTGCCATGGTAATGAAGGTCTTGCAATCTCCCAGTTAAACGATTTGGATGTTGGGTGGAGGGGAAAGAAGGCTGGCCTGGCTGGGAACTCCCGTGACCTCGCCGACTCAACCCCAAGCGGCGGCGACATCGGGCATGCCTGGATTGCCAAATCTGAGGAGCCCGCAAATCATCAGGGTCTTCGTGGTTGTCCGGCTGGGATTGGCCGCCTCAAAGCGGCCAGTCGCCGAGCGTGTTTCTGTGCTCTTGACGTGGCTGGCCGGGTTCGTTGGGGAGCACATCCACTTGACAGTCACAGAGTGCCTAATGACGGTGTCCTAGTGGTGGCCACCAGCGTGTACTTTCCTCCTGGCATGCTGGTGCGGGGGCGACGAGGTATCGCGAGCCTGGGACCAGAGCCAACGGAGGTATTGCTCGTGGCCGGGTGTTACCGTGGGTACTTGGCTATCGATATTTTCCGCGCATTTCTGAGGCTGTCTTGTGTGAGCGCAGCAGGTAGACCGGTAGCGTGGCAGCATCAGAGGGGACACGGGTGACGGGTTCGGATGGAGGGGAAAGTGAGGTGGTGTGGTGAGCTAGCAGTCTCTGCAAGAAAAAGGCTGGCTGGCGACGTTGATTCGACCAAGACCGGTCGGTCTAGTGTGACGAGAAGTGGCTCGTGCATGTCTGCATGCGGCCCGCATGGCGGCAATTCATTCAGATTGGCTCGCGCATCAAGATCGAACAGGGGAGGAGGGATGGATTACAACGCTAGTGATGGGAGCTTGGGCCAATAATGCAGGAAAGAGCAGGGTGAGCAGGGTTGCAGGGGCCGGTTGGGGGTGGGGTCGGTGCCGGGTGGAGTTTTGGTCGCGGGGATCCTTGCGAACGAGCGGCCAGCTCGCCTGTTCTTCCTCTGTGGAGTGTGGATTGTCATCCGCCCCCCAGCCAGCCTTCTTGGCATCTGATGGGGGACACGAGGCGGGAGGGGACCAAGCCAGCCTTGTCCGCGTCTGGGCATGAATATTGCCCGAGCTCCTTGTTACCTCCGTCTAACCCAAGTTTGATAGCGACTGACTTTGCAATTCAATGAATCATGGCAGATCGTGATGAGAGTCATCTCCACTATCTCAAGGTCACGTCTCAGTAGTAACAACGGTGAGCTGTATTCAGTTCGATTGTCCCATCCCATCATCAAATCCATAGCACAGATGATAATATATGATGCTAGGTATATTGTTCCGTTGGCCGTGTTTATCATCCATGATCGTTAGCATCTGATATGCGAGTGAGCACGAATTTCCGGCCCAGAAAGTGCCTCCTTAATGCATGCGGGAGATCCAAAGGTCCCCCGGTCAGTTTATGTGGGATCGGCTGACAGGACCGATGGCCAGGGGTCCGTTCAGCGAGTCGCCTGGGATCCTCCAGCTCTGTGACCGTCTAAGAATATTGGGCTAATTAGCCGCTTTCCTTCCCGTTTTGGCCAGAATTAACACACAATGTTGAGCAACACAACATTGCCCCGCCAATATTGGCTGCCCCAATGTGACTAAATTTGCCCACATTGCATTTGTGGGCTAATTTAGGAATGTTCTCCCCACCCCCGGCTCCTATTTGCTCCTCCTATTTTTATTTTGCCCACTTTACACAAACATGCATGACTTAACCTTCTCATCACAATTTACCCAATATCACACACTTAGCCTGTTGTCACCGCCATTTGGGAGCTGAATGGCAGAAGACGAACTGGGCTAATTTGGTCTCTTGCAACTTTGGTAGCAAATTTCGATTTGCACCCACCCATTGTCAGTGTTTCCAGGTTTGCTGACAGACCGAGAAGGTCACCGAGCCGTTGACCCCACTGTCGGACCCGAGAAGGTTGAAAATGGAATTCTCCGCCCTTTGCCTGAAGTTCGTTCTGTGCC
Source organism: Lasiosphaeriaceae sp. G1095 (assembly GCA_027569635.1). Taxonomy (NCBI): domain Eukaryota; kingdom Fungi; phylum Ascomycota; class Sordariomycetes; order Sordariales; family Lasiosphaeriaceae; species Lasiosphaeriaceae sp. G1095. The sequence goes on along the minus strand of JAPDFK010000174.1, from coordinate 65,178 downwards.
TCTTCCCCAACCTGGGTGCAACCCAGAAATTAAGTGCGATCTGTGCTTCTCTCCCACTGGGGATCTGGACGCTATCGCTTTCCCAAGCTTCTTCTGGCTGGTTAGTGACACTACTGCTGTGCAGAGATGTGATGATCACGAAGACTTCATCGGTCATTTCTCATTTCTGCGAGCACCTCCTCCCCATGCGCGGCGGCGAGTCCGAGTCTCCAGCAATACGATACACAACACTGCTCAGAGCGATCGATGCGCAATAATCCAGGGAGGTGTTGTTCCCGTCGCTATCACAAGTGATTGCTGAGCCAGCTTCAGTGTCAGGGTCGTGACAAATTCGCTCAGGGGACGAGGGGTTTTGTTTTATTTTTCAAATTCACCGCGCCTGCCGGAGGCAATTGTTTTAATCAATTTTGCCCAGGACAAACGCAATCCCGAACCTGGTACAATCTCCGCCCGCAAGTTCGGAATATTAACGGCTGAAATGCTCCCATGTGGAACAACTTTGGCAGTGACAGGAGGGCATTGAACGGTCCCGACTCCCTTGAGGTCGGGGAGGCGTGAGCGTAGAGAGCCAGACTCATTGCTTCTTTGGCTATCTAATCTTGTGGCGTTCAATGCTGGCGGCGGCCGACCCCCAGACTTTCAAAGGGCCCTGAAGGCACAGTGGGCACGACGGCACCGAACCGAGCTCAGGGCTGTGCTTCCCGCTCAAGCACTCAAATCGCCCGCTGCCCGCCCTGTCGCCGCAGATCCTCATGACAACCCCAGCTTCCATCTGCCAGCCCGTGCCCTGACTTTGCACGGCGGCCCGCGAGCTAATCGCCCCATTAACAGCGCCGCCTAAACCCGGCTGCAAAGCACGCTTCCCCCAACACAACGGCCGGAAAGGATGGCGCAGTTAAGGTACCTGGACAATCCTGGACAATATCTGAGGGCTCCGAGTTACCTTGCCGACTTGACCAAGCTGACAGGTCGCTGTGGCATCAACAGGAGCCCCGACAACATTCTTGGGAAAAGGTTCAGCTGTGTGCACCATGAACCCCTCACTTTCAACACAATGTCAATGTCGGAGGGGGGGGGGCACATGCAGACTCGGACCACAATGGGATCCAAGCCAGCCCCAAAGAGATGAATCAATGCATGTCGTTGCTTCTCAAATCGCGAAAGCCACCGTGACAATGACAGATTAGCATTGCGGAGACGCGTCCAGGGAGCCCTGTGATGTGCGTGCTAAAGCTAACGGTGATAACGACAAGGAAAAAGGACACATACGGACGTACGAGTTTCAATAAATCGCCCCCCCGTGGATGGCGCAATTGGCGCAATCGACTCATAAATTACCTCCGGAAAAGTAAACCCCCCCCCCCAAAAAAAGAGCTTATTCGGCCTTCTTCAGAGCAGGGATGTTTTGACGGTGCAACCTCGACCAAAGGACCCCTTTTTCAAGTTGACCATTCACGCTCTCAAGACAGACATTCGACGTCTTGATCTCGATGTGCCGACCCTCCACGATGGACTCTGCTCGCATGCACTGGCGGTCATGTGAAAGCGAAAAAGCTCAACGGCCGCTGGGGATTTGTTGAACCCGCGAGTCACAGGTTTCAGACAAGCCAAGCAGGCGCAAGTTGAAAGCGGGAGTCACTTCACAGGTTATCATCGGCCCAGAGCATTATAACAATATGATCACGAAAAAGTGATCCTGGGCTTCAGAGGCAGGATTTTGGCCGAGAGTACCGCCTTTTCTTCTTCTTCACCCGGACTACGCCGCATTGTTGTTACATTCCGGGGCCTGTCTTTCGTCGCTTCAACTCTTCTCTGTGTCCGTGTCCCCCATAGGACATCGATGGTGGTAATAATCGACCTCAGGTGATTCTAGATGGTGGTGCAAGACATGCATCTCAACCGAATTTTGGAAAGCGGATTGGGGCCCTCAGGAGCAGTGTCAACCCAAGACAACGACGTGGAACGGAAGCTTTCGGGGCATCATGCCCGTGACCGAGTGATCTTGTCGACGGCGGCCCTTGCCATCCCGAGGTGCATTGTTCGTCCATGTGCCGTTATCGCTTGTGCGATATGGGCCCGAGACATACCAGACACGGCAAAGGGGGCGAGACAGAATCAACTAAACTTCAGATCGGATACCTCTACTGTCCATCTCAAAATAGAGGGTTCACAAGAAGTCGTTGTGCTCGTTGTCACACCAACAACGCCTTTGGTCGAGATGCACGGAAGTCATGACTTCATTCACACAAGACGATGTAGATATCCAGCCATCATCAGACCTGCATGGAGTCGGGTTTGGTGATGAGCAAGATTCGCCTCTTGGACACGCGGGAAGACGGCAAGGTGCTTTAGAGCGTGCAGCTGAGGCTTGGGGCAAGGATTCCATCAATATTAAAAAGATGTTCAATTCGTCGAGGCATTTCGGGATGTGACTTGGAACTTGGGAAGGGCAGGAGGGTGGGCCTTCCTAACCTGAAGAGCCTGAACTAGTCTCATCCTGGGAGGTTTGCGATGCTGAATATTACGGCAGAGAGCTCGCACTGGGGTTCGGATATCGCCTCTCTGAATCTCAAAAGCTTGTGTCACCCTGGCCACCTGACTTTTTGATGTTCTCGAAATTCTCCCACTAACCTCACCGCTATGGTCGCCTACGCCAGCGTCTCTGAGTTGGGGAAAGACGCAGGGATCGTACAACTGAGCAGGAATGGTGTTCACCGCACATTTCGAGCATGTGCCAGCTCAGACACTTTGACTTCGGGCCCGAATGCGCCGAAAAGAATCATGGAAGTTGACACCTTTCACCGTTGAAGTCGCCAATTAGCTGAACATGTTCCTGCCGTAGGCTGGCTGGCCTTAGTTTGGGTCGCATACAGAAGAGCGCACACACGAGGGAGGATGGCATGTCGCACTTGTCATGTGGCCAGCGTGGGAGTCACGTTCTCGGATGTCTTCGAAGCCATTGGGCGTTTTCAGCTCTCAACGGGGCGGGGTAAACACAGCTGGGCCGCCGCCGCCGCCGCTGCCTTGATCCCTGACCGCTCGCCCCGCTCCCCATCCGAACAGCTGAAAGGAAAAACCTGCCCCGCCTGACGCTGACGAACTGGAGGAATCTTCAAACGGACACTCGTGTCCACAATTATCAGCCGGACCGTTCCTCGGTGGGCTAGAACGGGAAGCCCGGCATTATGCTTGTCCGTTAGCTGCTGATCACCTATCGCTCGCCTATGTCCACTTGCAATTGGTTATCAGTTTCTAGGCTCGGGACGGTCCACAATAGTCGAGGGTGGTGGTTGTGGGTAAGACGTTGTTCTCAACGACATTATGTGTTCCATGTCAGGACTTTTGCGACTGGAAACAAACAAACTTGCCCCGCAACGTCTAGAGTTGCGCAAAGAGTTGTGGGTTGCATTTCGGCACGGACTAACATATAGTCTTGACAACCTTGCCAATGAATGACCATGACCTGTTCATAGCATTCTTGAATTCTGTAACCTCCTTCGGTTGCAAAGATAGCACTATTAATAACTTCAATCATAGTTATAAATCGTAGCTATATTGAATAAAATTGAGTTGCCGATTATATTCTCGAGTTAGTGAAAGCTGCAGTCTAACCCAACGTCTAAACTTTCTTAGAGTTCCCACAAATGATATTACTCCTGTAATCTAGTTCCGTCCGGTGTTTATGGCTGTGTCAGACGAAAGATGTGCACCTAAAAACAAAGTCGGAACGTTAAGACGAACAGGGTTTCGACATGGAGTCAACTAAACCCAGCTCTACAACCACCACCCCAGCTCTCACATTCACAGGTGTAAAATGGCAGAGACGTGATTGTATCTGTATGTACACACAAAGGCAGTCTCTCATCGAAATGCTGTTCACCGAGTGGCAAACATTCAACAACCGCCAAGAGTCAAATGTGCCTTTCAGGGCAAAATACTTGCTTCCGTCCTTGAACAGCCCTTCCAGTTCAACTCCCCATCCCAGGTCATGTGGGCTCATACTCGAGACGAGTGGCAATGGCCGCGATAGTCGCGGCCGCGCAATCGTGAGGCCTTTGAAATGCGGCCCGGTTTGCTAGGCGAGCAAAATGTTGAGCTGAAACAGGGGGGGATCAGCAGCTGGACCAGGTCCAGATTTACAGCCTCATAGTTCCCTGGAAAACAGACTACAGTAACCAAAAAAAAATTTATTTCCGAAGGGAATGGTTCGCCGCTTTCCCAGGTTGATCCTTCTCACACAGCTTGCTGACAGAGTCCACGTGGTGGCGCGAAGGACTCGGAAAATGGAGATGTACTCTGTGGAGTTTAGGAAGGTTGGACAATGAAGTCCGCCCGATTACACGTGGCCAGGAAGTAGGCGGTATGCTGCATATGGTGAATCTGTCTGTGGTCAACAAGAAGAAACTGTAGCCATATGACCTGAGACGGTTATAGCGTAGATATTTGCTCTTCGAGTTGAACAGAACCAAACTGAAACATCTCAACGAAAGTGCCAGTAAGGGAAAGAGCATAATAAAATGACTTTCGTATAACTATATATTGTATGGGTATTAATGGCTATCCCAAGTGTTGAGGACTCGGTCTTGCCACGGTTCAGAATTCCCAACAACAATGTAATGGTGATATGCAGTCGAAGCCTTACAACGTTGATATGTCTCAGGTCTCTTAAAGTGGCCCGCGGCTCGCGGCACTCGTACGACGGGCGGCGGTGTAACGATTGCCGACCGACCCCACGCGCAAGCTGCAAGATAGACTCCTGTCTGGTCGGCTTTGGATTGTTTTGTGCTTCGACAATGATATGGATGCCTTCGGCTCCCTCCGACACTCGGTGCGATAACCCGCAAAGTGGCCTTTCAATTGGGCCATCAAACTCGATTGACATGGCCGTTGGATATGTGGCCGTCCCGCCATTTTGCAGGCATTCTCATGCACATAAGTCGCTGGACTGGAGAACGACGATGACGGAGTGGAGGCGGCGGCACTGGATCAAAGTGAGTGGGAGAGGTCAGCAAGCAACGACTGGGGTAGTTTTGCAGCCCAAAGGCAAGTGAAGATTCAAGAGGGGTGATCGCTCTGTGCCTCTTTTCTACCCGCCGGCATGCGATTTCTTTACTTGGTCGAATCAGGAATAGCGCCTGCCACCGGGCGCTTAACACAATGGTCCGAATGGCATGGGATCGTCCAATTCTCCAATCAGACGGCGGGGAGGGCCAGAAATGGTCAGAATGGGGGCGAGCACGACAGATTTTCTGGCCAATCGGGGCGGCAGACGGCCCTCAATCTCACCGTCGTCGGCGGTATCCTGGCCGCCAAGTGCCCCGCTTGCATCGGCTCCCACCTCAACATCACCCACAGACAGCACATTGCACCTTCCTGCTGCACTGCAATGCACCAGTGTGGCCAGCTCGCCGCTGCCCAACCAGCCTTCGACATTCTGTGCGGGTGCTGGGCAGGTGGTGCTTTGGGGGGGGGGGGAGGAGGAGAACTGAGAAAGGACCGCACCTTCCGCACACCCTCTGTGCTGTTTCCCTGGCATTCTGCTATTATTATACCGACTGACAGGCCTAGAGAAGCCGCTAACTATGGCTGCGAGAGGAGCGCCATCGGCCAGCAATAGAGAGGCATGGACAGGAGCCATCGCCCAACGGCCCCCACTCATGGACGTCTTCCAATTCTGTGCCGCCTCACTCTGTCTCCCTGTCAATGTACCCATGAGCCGATAGATATCACACATTGCCCTCAACCCCACGGTGACACCTCTCGCAGCTCAACCCCACCCCAGTTCCTAGTGTTCCAGTTGATCCTCGTTCCTCTTCACCCGGTGCAAGTTCTGCTGTTCACATCACCCGGTGCAAGTTCTGCTGTTCACATCACACTGCGCACTTGCACACGCTGCGACTCTTCACCGTTACCCTCGCACAGTCAAGCGCTTCGGTGCTGTTGCTCTACATAACCTTCTGTAGGCGCCCGCCCGGCGTTCCACGAGTCTTCTTCCCCTTCCCCTGGTTTGGCTCTTGCTGTAAACCATTGCGTGGGCATGCGAAGCTGGTCTCGTCTGTCTGCCTCCCCCGGATGCACTTTCTTATAATTAAAAACCGAGAGAGACTACCGACACCCCCCCCCATTGACTGGGACATATCGAAACCCCATCACAGTCCTGGGTCTGCGACGACCATAGTAGTCGACAACAACATCATCAACAACAATGGTAGGCAGCCTCCCCACCCAATGTCGGCCCATTGGTGAAGCATGCATATTAACATTGGGTCCAGGAGCACATACATTTTCCAACGCGCGAGCACCCGCACACCGAGATGTGTGAGAAATCGCGAGGGTGCGAGAGCTTCTTCTCGGTGCCCGTGAGCACGCTAAAGAAGACCAACTCGGTGTATACCGAGTTCATGGAGACGGACTGGGAAATGGAGGAAGTCGACAGTTCCGGCAGCAGTGAGATTGAAGACCTGGAGGAGGGCATTGAAGACGGAGAGACATCTCCTCGTATCAGCATAAACTCGGTGGGTTCCCCCAAAAACACGAATCGCTAGAAGAATTATCTATCGTTGCTAACTAAAGCACAGTCCGGGCAACCCAGCATAACGACATTGTCATCATATGATGAAATTCAAACGCCCAGGTCGGTCCGGTACCGGCAAGGCTTCCCATTTGAGCGCGATGCGAAGCAAGTAGAGGGGCCAAGAGGGCCTCACCTGTTTCGCAGCTCCATGTCATCTTCACAATCGGCAGAGTTTCAACATGCGCTATCACTCTCACCGCTTACGCCAATGAAACCACAGCAACTGGACCACCAGTTGCACCAGTCTGTCCATCTCACTGCTCTCCCCAAGAGGAGGCGTGATACGGGACCTTTCCGGTACACAGACGAGGAGCTCAATACCGCAACCCTGGCCAACTGGTCTCCGGAGATGGTAGCGCAGTGGATGCTGAACGCCAACGTGGAGCTCGCTGCCACCGAGAGATTTGTCGAGAATGATATCAACGGCGCTATCCTAATTACACTAAAATTTGAGGACCTGAAGGAGCTTGGCATCCCCTCCTTTGGGGTGCGCACACGGGTGTGGGAGGAAATCCATTCCATGAGGAACATCAAGCAGCCGGAGCCAACACCCGACACCCCTATCGAGGATGAGCCGGACCGGGAAGTGAGGCGAGAGTTGCGAAGGCAGGACAGTTCCGTTGGCAAGCCAAAACGACGGCCAAGCAAGGCGACGCGACCAAAGATCAACGATATCATCTCTCCCCTCGAGTCGGTGTCAATTGTGGGCATCGAGCAGATGATGCCCAAGCCTCATCGTTGTTCCAAGGGAGAGAACTGCGCCAAGTGGAAGCGGAACCAGCGGATGATCGAGGCATTCAAGAGGGATCATCCGTTTGTGGATGTCGAGGGAGGCGTCATCATGGTTGCTGGAGACCCAGGAAACCCAGAGACAGCAGAAGCGCTGAATCCCCAGGACGAGTTTTTCCGTCCTGTTTCGGACGCCATCCCTTCTGTGGTGGCTTCGTCCGATGTTATGGGCCCAGGCAATCTGCCGCCTCTTCAATACCTGCAAGAAGCTGCACTCAGGGGAATACAAGCAAGAGATCCGCAAGACAACGTTCGGCAATTCCTCAACTTCCAACATCAGACCCCCAGCGCGTCTACAGAAATCCCCCCGACTCCTCCATTTGAGGCTTTCCCGCATATTGTCCCTCAGAATGGGCATACTGCGCAGCATACCCAACATGCCCAGCATACTCCGTATACCCAGCACACCCAGCAAGCTCAACAAGCACAAGGCCCGCAGGCTAGACTGCGCTCTCTCCCCAAGCTTGCTATTCCCTCTCAGCCTGCAGCTCCTGTCAGGCGAGAAACACTGCCTGCACAGCCTGCGCAGCCTCGGTCCGCTCACCCACTATCTGCGCATCCGTTGTCCGCTCGACCTGGATCTACACAGCAGATCCCTTCATTCCGCGAGATGAGCCCTTCCTCGTCCGAAGATGCCACCCCAACCGCAATCTACCGTTTCGGAACTCCGTTCTCCGAGATGGATGTGCCGGTCACAATGACGTCGATCCCTCCTGTCTCACGAGACTTTTCACAATCAGTACCGCCAGACATGAACTACAGACACAACCCTGCGCCTCCCCGGTCCATGTCTCGGGCGACAATTCGGCGGCCCTCATTTCCTGTCTTGCCTGCGCTTGACGAGAACTCCATCGTCACCCCTATCACATACAAGCCCTCGAGGTCCTTTTCGGTCCGGGCTGCCCAGAGGCCGTCGCAAGCACCACCACGTGCACAGTACCCGTGGACACAAGCGGACCGCACAATTTTCGAGAAGGCTATCCCGCCCACGGCCGGTTTTGCGGCCGCCAATGGGATGGCGGGCCCCAATTATGGCGGGCGGCTGTCACCGCAGGGCGGCGCGCCTAAAATCGACATGACTGGCGGCGCAGCCATCTCATACCAGGGTCTGATGAAGAAGCGCAAGACCAAGATGCTGCGCCACGAATGGCATGAACATTACTTCACGTTGCGCGGCACCCGCCTGACCATGCACAAGGATGCCGCGACGGCCGCCAACAAGACGCTCGAGTACATTGACATTGACGACTATGCCATCGCCTGCAGCAATATGGCCAGCTCCAAGCTGAACGCGGCCTTCAAGGCTATGCACATCCGCCGCGGCAGCGACGGTACGAGCAAGGATGACGTATCTGCGTTCAGCTTTCAGCTCATCCCCCAGGACGCGAAGGGTGGCGTGCGTCTACGCAAGCGCGAGAGCGCCCTCGCCCTCCCGAGCATCTTGGGCGGTGGTGGTAACAATGCCAATGCATCAGCGGCAAACAGTGCCCCGGGTCCCGAGGGCGCCGCCAATGGCACTGGCAAGACCCACCACTTTGCCGTCAAGGGCCGGGACGATCGCATCGACTGGATGCGCGAGCTTATGTTGGCCAAGGCACTCAAGCAAAAGGGCGAGGGCTTCGAGGTCAGCGTGAATGGCAACATGATCTAATTATGAGAGAGCTTCGTCTCTCTTTCTCTCTCTCTTCTCCGCTCCTGTTTCCTGTTGTCTTCGGGGAAAGAATATATCGCTCTCCCTTGAAACTCTCTCCCTTCTCTCTCTCATTGGTTATCATGATACCTAGGGCATTTTACAGGCGGCGGCGCTCGTCGGCATTGACTTTTTTTTTTAAGTATGGTGGAAATCAGAGACGTGGGATGATCTAATGCTTTTTGTTCTCTTTTTCGGGTCGGGTTTTGCTTTTAGATGGCAAACTCTTGCAAGACATATGGCAACATATATTCCGGTCCTTCCTTGAACTAGCCGATCAGGCAGTGAGCAAGGTCAAGTGGTATGGCGGAGGTTGGATACAGGTAGTCGGTTAGTTTAGTTTATAATGAACAAAAAGGTTGCTTAATGTCTTATAGTCCGGTCTTGTTCTCCCGTATGTCCCGCTTATATTTCTCTATGAGAGACTAAGAGCTGACTTTCTCCTTAAACGATACTGATCGATAAAGGCAGTACCAAGGCGACTCTAGATTCTGACATATAATATATTCTGGTATATCACACAATCATGTTACTCGGTGGACATAATTGCTGTCTTAAGGTATCTTCGTGGTTAATTCGTGTGGCCCCGAGAGCCAACTCACTTTGAAGTCGACTTAATACCCGTCGACCTCCCCCCACCTTTTTTCCTTTTTCTGCGGGTTCTTTCTACTTCTTTTCTTTTTATTTCCTAATTCTTTTCTATTTCTTTTAAAGATCTCTTTCAATATAAGACTCGAGGTATTGCTCAGCAGGTTCAATATCCTTCAGTTATGTTTCATTTTTCCCTTCTTCTTCTTTTCGTATCTCTTCTTAGTTCTTATATTTCTTGTTCTGTTTTCTTTCCGTTGAACTCGTCTGCCACGGGAGTCACGACATGACATATTAAACTTAATATTCATCGTCCTTTCCCCCCAAATATCGTCTCAATCCAAAGTACCCAGCGGTGAGAAAAAATACTCAACTCTCTCGAACATGTCATCGCCAATAGAGCATGACTTGCCAGCCAGCCTGCCAATATATATATACAGTTAAATCGAGATGGTAAGTCGAGTTTGGTTTAACTAGACGCATTATCTTGTTTGCATAATAAACCTATCTTCGTTTAAGTGTCGTTGTATTTGATTATGTTTAATAATTCATACTGTTAGGAGACTCAAAATATCACATGGTCGACCCAATGTCCATTCCTTTGTTTTCACACCAATATTTACTTCTGAGTGGCAAATATTAACCTCACCCCTTTCCTCCTTTCCCGTTGTCTCCGAGGTGGTACGTACGTAAAGGCAAGTAGGTTTGTTGAGTCCCTCCTTTCTATGGGTTTCAATTCTCAACATTTCCCGATGATCCATACGACTCTAAACTTCAACGCCCACAGATAAATAGTTGAGCAAAATGGAAGCCAGAATCCGATTGACAAGTTATTCTCCCTCCTGCATCCATCATCATCACAACGGTCTTCACCACAAACATACACCATGCCGAGCCTACTACTCTGAGAACTTTATTGCTCGATAGCTCGATCACGCGTCATGTCAGAAACCTCTCTGCTAAGACGAGGCTGGCAGTGGGCCAAGGAGCAGGCCCATACTTTTGAGATGCTCCGCACCTACACATTCCTTGCTCTGGTTCAATCACCGCAGTGTCACTAAGCACATAGCAGCACCGCACTGCGCTGCCCTTCTTCCTCCTCTGTCTCGGCGGGCGAACGAAGAGCTTCCTCTCAACGTCGACGACGACAACAACAACCCCCGATCGTCGCCGAGGATTCATCTACCCTTCACCAGAACCGACACTCGATGACGCGGCAAGTTTCAGCAGCACTGCAGCAATTGGGCGAATTGTCATTGGGAGTAGCTCGCCCAAACTGGTTCCCAACCCCAGCAGTAGAAGGTCGTAGAAATCGGAGAGGTTGGAGAGTTGGCAGCCTTGCCATCATATGGAAGAAATTTGGTGTAGATCGAGAGTAGAATGAAGGGCCATGAGGCCATGATAAAGAGCATGACGAAGTGCTGGCTTAACGAGAGCGTTATGGAAAAACATCGAAGCATGATGGACGAAGCCCATTGGTGATTGGTTTTGGTGTTTATTGGGTTGGAGTAAACAAACGAATGCCTATTTCCTCCATAATCCACCCGCTGGTATTTGCGTTTGTACTGCTTAACCTATCACTGTTCCTAGAGTCATTATACAAGTCCCCATGATTCCCCAAAGACATGAAAGTATACTCTCTCGCTGATGGATCGTGGTTGAAAGAGTTCCCCCACGTATGTCTGAGTTACTGACGTCTAAAAACACCCAAAGATAAAAATAAGAAACCCCCACAAGCTGGACATCCCGCCGCTGCTATATCTCCATTTCGTTTCGATTTTGCTGCTTTTATTTCTTGGCCCCGTGCCCTGCTGCTGCTGCTGCTGCTGCTGCTGCCGCCTTGTCCGCGGCCTTCTCGGCTGCTTTCTCCGCTTTGTCCGTAGCCTTATCAGCAGCCAACTGGTCGGCCTTTGCCATATCAGCCGCCTCCTTACGCTCCGCATACCACTGGCCGACCTGGAGCACCAGCACGCCGACCAAGATCAGGGCGAGAATGGTATTGCTAGCACTGAGGACCGCCAAGCTCTCCTCGCGCTTGATGGTAATCTCGCCCGTGAGGGGGCCATCAATCACAACGGGATGGCTCAGGGCTCCCGCAGACACTGCGCGCATGCCCTTGACAATGTTCGAAATATACACTCCGGCACCTATCACGTATAGTAGTAACGAGGCGCCATCAAACAGGATGTTGGCCTCGGACGGGCGGAACAGCTTGATGAAGAAGCCCAGGAAGCCGACCGATACGATGATGTTGAGGAGCCGCGCGATCAGCGGCGGCGACTGGTGCATGAAGCGCAGGTGTGTTTCGAGCTGGTCTAGATACGCCTCGGACACTGGGTCCGAGGTCCAGAGCAGCGGGAAGTCGTACGGGAACGACGCGAATAGGATACCGAGGAAGAAGCATACCGCTGTTGTTTGTAGACAAATGGCAATGTTAGCTTCGAAGACGAGAAAGGAGGGGGGGAAAGGGGGAATAACGCACGCCCAATGATCAAGACTGTCGCAAAGGAGCTGGCCCCACGGTAATTCCTAGACTGGGTAGTCTTCTCCCAGTCGACCCATTGTGTTGGCATGTTGGATGGTGTCTGAGAACCTTGCTCCTAGCTCGGCGACGACTGAGAACCCCCGCTAAAAGAAGAGCGCTCCTCTTCTTTTCCCTCGTTATTTCTCTGCCTTTGCTTCTCTTCGTTTTTCTCTTTATTTCTCTGCCTTCGCTTTCGGTTCTCTTGGCCTTTTCGGTGATACTTCGATTTTATCTTGAAGTCGTCGCAATGGCGGAAGCGAAAAGGAGAAAAGGAGAGGACAGTCGGAGAAATGACGGCGTGTGACGCAGGCTCTGGAAGTTAACACCTAAGGCAGACAGGATTGCGTCGAATAGAGTTGAGAGATTCGTGGTACGAGTGCAGCGATAAAACTTTGATATGAGATACAGGCGTTGGCAGGCTGGGAGCAATGGCGATAGATATCCTGCAATGCCAAGAATCGGGACCTCTTTAGGGGAGCTCGGTGAGAATGGGGAATGTTTGCCCCACTTTCCGATCGCAAGGCTTCTTCTAAATCGGGCAGCTCGGCTTAATCCGTATCTCTCATCACAACCCTACTCTATACAACCTCAACAGAAGATAAATATCTCGTAAAAAATTAATATCTATACGTACTTGCTCGAGTTGGTCAAATCTTTTTTCCCGCTAGGTCTGCAGTTTATTTGCCCTCAACTTACACATACGAATGTCCAATTCATGACTCTAGTACTCGTACCTTCTGAGGTTCGGGCCAAAAGAAAGGGCATCTCACACTGTGCCTAACGCTTACAGTGCCACAGTGATGTGGCTGTATCCGTATGCTCAATATTAATGCAGCTTCCTATTACTTTTAACGTATAACGAGAAGATTATAAGGCGTAGCTAAAAGTTTACATGGTATAGAGAGGAGAGAGTTCTATAAGCTATAGAGAAAACTTTAGGATGCTCTCTCATTTTCCCCTTGACGATCTTAGTCTATATTGGAGGCCTTTAGGCACAGCGTGGGATGTCCTTCTTTTGACCCGAGCCTCTGTACAGTCTGTAGGTATGTACGATACAAAAACTGGGGGCGCCATCAGTGGCATTCGACCGTGTCTAGAGTTCCTCGTCCAATGAGTAGTCCAATAAGGTACAGTACTGACTTAAGAAGCAGCCCCGCACTCAGCCCAGTATTGCTACTGGGTGCCAGTGAACTTCTCGCCTAGGCATTTCTCTAAAGACTTGCAAGATTCCCTGAATGCTTGTCGCAGCTGTGCCATTGGAGATTGTAACAAGATTTCTACAACATTTACTATCAGATTAAGCAAATACGCACGGTATGAGCCAGTGTACTTGGCCCTAAGTTTATCAACAGATCCCGCTCTGTTCTTAGCCAGTCCCAGGAGGTAGCACTTACACACACCCTACGGATTACGGGGGGCCATGGGGGAGATATTTATCTAGAAATTAGGTAATACTATTAACAAGTACGTACAGAAGCAAAGCCATGGGGGCTTTCACTGAGCTCACCCTTCACATCTATGGATGGCTGCATCGACACTCCCCAAACTTCGAAGCGCGCCTGGAAAGACATCGTCCACTGCCACTGAGGGCCCTGTTCCCAACAATCAGCCCGCTCGCTCGTGTCTGAAGAGCAAGTCTTATATAATCTCCCCAATCAGCCTCCCGGTTTTGTTCTATTCACCGGCTCGGTTTCAGCGAGAAGAATTGCAAAGTTCCACGACGCCGTGGCAGTGTGCGACTGTGTCAGATTGGACTTCATCCAGCACGTATGCTTGTCCGACGCATCCCCAGTCATAACACCCCACCCAGCGCCGGTACACTCGTCGCGGGCCGCACAGCTTTCTATGCAGCTGTCGAAAGTGCTGGTCTCCACGCTGCCAATGTCCCTGGCCTCGCCTTTGCCGCCGTAATCCAGGGCGCAAAGGTGGAGAAATACCTTCCCGTTCGAGGTTGTGTGCTGCGTGTTCTTAACACCAGGGCAGGCTGTCGCCGATGCGGTTGCCGACGCTGTCGCTGTCCCCTTGGCCATGGCCGAGGTTCGAGATATCGTGGGAGTTGGGGGCGTAGGTGATAAGTTGGCGGTGTCGGTTAGTATTCCCGTGGGTGATACGCTACTGGACGACGACCTGCACGTTTTGAGTAAGTCGCCGAGCATGGCTAATAAGGAGTTTACAAGACAACATACGTAGTGACAGCAGCGGGAGTTACGTTGCTGCGATACTGGTTTCCCACGCCCACGCCAACCCCGACGCCCACTGCTATTCCCAAGAGAACCACAGCGCCTAGGACAAGGAGCAGAAGAAAGAGGCTTCTCTTAATGCCACAAATCGTTTCTCTAGGGTTCAGCGGAGGCGTTATTGGCGGGACTGATAATTCGGAAGCATATGTTGCTGGTGTTCCTGGGTATCGCGGAGGTACACTTTCAAAGACGCCTTGTCTCCAGTATGAATTCTGCTGCTGCTGCTGCTGTTGAGCCGCAACTTGTGGATGCTGGCCATAGATGGATTGTTGCGGTACGAAAGTTGTTTGCATCTCTTGGTATGGGTAGCCAGGGGCACTTTGTGGGAGTGGTGTTTTCTCATCCAAAAAGTGTTGAACATATATGTCCTGGAAATGCCTGGAATCCTGAGAATATGTCCCCGGTTGTTGCGCCGATCTGTTTATATCCATGACCGCTGTGCCGTATCAGGCAATGGTGTCAGTACCAGAGGCACTCGAGGTCCTCAACGCGGCGAGAAAAACATGGATATGGGACTGCCGAAGGGGACGTTGTCAAGAACAAGGGAATGCCTCCATTTTAACAACCCCCCCCCCCCTCCCCCTCCCTGCGGCTGACCGTGTCTCAGGGGAGGTTGCTCACGATGCCCATCCCGCAATTTTACAAATTCATGTAAACTTGTAACCCGCCTGCATGGATGACATGCAGGTAAGCAGCCATGTCGGGGACTGGGGTCGACTGAATTGTCTTAGGCACCCGAATTCTAGTTCATCTGACAGGGTTTCAGCAGCGGCACTTTACTACATAGTAGCACGGAATGAGAACAAGCCTGCCCATTACTTTGCTCAGACGCAGCCTCTAGACTCTTCAACGTCCAGCTTCAGTAGACTCAGTATGAGATGCAAACTAAAGGCCTGTTCGCATTGTGGCGGTCAGAACTAAGACTTTCGCTCACGAGAAATGGCAGTACACTGGATGTAAAGACGCTGAGGGCCTGGAATATGTAAGTCGGACCTTGTCATATTTCCTACTCGTTGTCAATCTCCTCTTCTTCCTCCTCAAAAGTCACACGGACGGTTGAAAGGGTGACAAGATGGTGTGCAGCCCAAAATTTCAAGTGCAAGTCGACCGAAAAGACAGATCGGCGCCAAAAAAAACAAAAAAAAAAAAAAAAAAAAAACAATAGGGGGCGATAAAGGAGCCATCATCAAGCTGTGCCGCCGGAGGGTATTGAGAAGTTGAATAACCCCCCCACCGCATCTCTTCCCCCCGACGAGGTTTGCTTTTCTATGATAAAACATTATCATAGCGCCAAGAGGTCTGAGGGATATTCCTGGGTGCCTGCCTAGATGCTGAATGCAGCAAGTATGCCAGGGACGAGCGAGCATGAAGAAAGATCTGCGAGACTGGCCTCTGAAACATGCAACGGTCATTTTGGGGTGACCTTATTGAGACGGTTCCAGGTTGTCATTGCCAATGCTGAAAAGGCACAGCAGTCAATTAATTGCCTTACCCATCGAACCCGAAAAGAGCAGCAGTCATGTGATCTACGGGACTGCAGGAGTCGGTAGATCTGTGTCCTCCTAGGCGGTCCTGATCTTTGAGCAATTCACATGGCCCGTGTGAGTGGATTCAGGACTCCGGGAATGAAAATGGCAAGATTGGAGTGCCATTGGAGATCGAACTGGTCCTCGAGTGCGCCAGTGGGAGGTCGTGCAAGGACTTGGGAGCGTGTCTGAGATCACGATCAAGTCTGTTTGCTGAGACTCTTTCTTGTCTTTTGGGTGGATTGGCTTGATTGGGTGGGTGGGCAGCTGTTTGTCTGACCAGAGTTGCAAGATTGCGGCTGAGTAAAACGAGCTGAGTGTGTGGGCTCCCGATTGCTGGTGATTTGACCGCGGCAAGCGGGGAGAGAAAAAGGAGGCACAGCACTTGGAACTCACAGCCACATCCCCACGGAGCATGGAAGTCCTACCGAAGGTCCTATCTACTGTGATGGCCCATTTTGGGACTGGTTCAGGCACCTTCGATTGCTCACACCCAATGTTCGCATTTTGGCGCAGGTCTTGAATATGTTGTCTCTTCATCGGCTGGCAGAGGTTGGAACGTTTCATCAGGCGAAGCCAATTCAAAAATTAAACAACGCCTACAAAAATGGGTCAAATGTAAAAAGAACATTGCTGAGGCCTAGGTATCCAAGCTGGAACAGTCAAGAAAGAGATCGCTGCCGGGCTTGGCAAGTCCTGTTCTCTGAAAAGGCGGTCCGTATTGGTGTAACCGTGTAATAAGTGCTCGTTATTCGTAGTCCAACCTTGGTTGCTTGGATCCAAAGTCTCTTAACAACAAGTATCGCACACATTGGGCCTCGGTCCCAGGCATCTGGGGATGGAAAATCGAGTTTCGATCTTTAAAACAGAGTCTCTGATGACGATGAGAGTTTTTAAACATTGCGTCCGTTATTAGCTGGAAGGATCTGTTTTTCTTGGTCCTTATCGGTTTGCTGACAGACCCCAGACACCAGACCCCCCGTGAAGACCCGGCCCAGAGCAAGCAATCTGCAATCTGCAACAGTATGACGACCTGGTGTGCATCGAATGGAGAGAAGCGACCAGAAAAGAAAAAGGAAAAAAAGCCCTGAAGTCCTGTTTTCGTGAGTTCTGTCGTGTCCCGTTCCCCAGGAGTGTGAGTGGTAGGAATGGAGAGGAACAGAGGGCCGATGCTTGTATTATATGTATCTATGTAACATAATTGTACATGTATAATACAATACGCATACTTGTGGACCTAAATTTGGAGACTCAAAGTTGTAATTCAGCTCCCTTTCTACCTACCCAACGAGACTCCTGCCTCAGCCTTAAACCCCACCACCCCCCAAATCATCCTAAGAAAGCACTGCGAGCCCGACCAGACCAGGGAGTCCTACGAGCGCCATCTTCCTTTGCCGCCTCCCTCCCCTCCCCTCCCCCCGCCCTTCCCACTGCTTCCCTGCCCCCTCATTCCGTTCTCTTGCTTTTCTTTTATTCTTTTATTTCCTGGCAAGCCCTCAACTTATGAGTTCTATGAACTCCCGCCTCAAAGGCTTTGGCTGGAAACGAAAATCACAGAACCCTGCCGACCATTCGCAACCACCTCCTACCCCGCCCCCCCCCCTCCCGGCGCTGTTCTCTTCTGCCCCGTCAATTCCAACACCTTCGCAAAGCCTCCAAATGAATTCTGGTCCGCGACCTCCGAGTTATTCTGCGAATTTCACCCAAGGCACTGCCGGCGCAAATCCTCTCAACCAAGGCCCGGCACGCACACCCCCCACCCAAATGGTCGGCGGTCCCCCGCCCATCAACACGGGCGCGCCCCCCGTCTCAGGGTACCCACCACCCGTCATGGGCGGTGGTCCTCCTCCCATCCCCGGAGGCCCACCAGGATACGCCGGCGCCGCCGCCGGCTACCCCCCGCCGCTCCCTTCTCAGCAAGGGCCCGTTGCGCCGTATACGCGCAATGCTGCCGCTGAGGTTGAGGGCAATAGCAGGAGTAAGGCTCAGCTGATCGTCGGTATCGACTTCGTACGTGGCTCCCTCGTGGCGTGGCGTGGCTCCATGGATATCAGACTCCCTTTTTGTGTGCTGACCGACCGTATCGCAGGGCACCACCTTCTCCGGCGTCGCATTTGCTTTCGCGACCAATAACGAGGCAAAGGAAGATATCATCACCGAGTGGCCTGGTGCTGGCTCCTACACAAAGCAAAAGGTACGATACCAGGCGCTGTTTTCTTTGAGGCTCTCTCTTCTGTGTGTGCAACCGGTCGAGCTCGCTATTGACACAATGGCGCTCGCTTCCTAGATACCTACTGTCCTGTACTACGACCAGTATCAAAAGGTTGTTGGCTGGGGTCCTGATATCGCCGATGCACTTGCCCCCACGGGTTACCCCAAGCCGGGTGTCCAGAAGGTGGAATGGTTCAAGCTCCAGCTGATGTTGTCGGGCAATACGTACATCGATCCCATCAACTTGCCGCCTCTCCCGCCAGGAAAGTCAGAGATTGACGTGGCTGCCGACTACCTTTTCAAACTTCGCCAAGCTATGCGGGCCGCCCTCCAAAAGACACTTGGTGAAGTGTTCAATCGCGAGGAAAGGAACATCCGTTACTACCTGACCGTGCCCGCCATTTGGAACGATGCTGGCAAGGCCGCAACCAGAGCCGCTGCCATTCAGGCTGGCTTCCTTCGCGATGAGAATGACAACCGCCTCACGCTCGTCAGTGAGCCCGAGGCTGCTGCCTTGTTCTGCTCCAAGACAGGTCTTCTGAATCTCAAGGTCCACGATGCTGTACTCATTGTCGATTGCGGTGGTGGAACTGTCGATCTCATCGCCTACGAAGTCGAGGACGAAAACCCCTTCACCGTGGCTGAATGCACGGCTGGATCAGGCGATTCCTGCGGTTCGACTGCCTTGAACCGGAATTTCAGCAACATCCTCCGGACAAAGATCCGAAAGATGAAACTCCCGGACGGTTCCAAGACAGCTGGTCGCGTGTATGCCAAGTGTATCATGGATTTCGAGAACAGAATCAAGGCCGATTTCCGGAACAATGGCCAAAAGTGGGCCGTGGATGTCGGCATCGAGGCTGAATTCCCCGAAGCCGGGATTGAAGAAGGGTACATGACCTTCACCAACGAGGAAATCCTCCAGTGCTTTGAGCCAGTCGTCAACCGGATTTTGGAGCTCGTCAGAAATCAAATCATCGCCATCCAGGCCCAAAACCGGACACTGCAGAACATCTTGGTGGTTGGTGGTTTTGGTGCTTCAGAGTACCTCTTCCAGCAAATCAAGCTCCATGTCCCGCCGCAATTCCAGTCCAAGGTTGTGCGTCCCATGGACTCGGTCGCTGCCATTGTCAAGGGCGCTGTCACTGCCGGTATTACGGAGAGAGTTATCACACACCGTGTTGCACGTCGCCACTACCTTATGGCTACCCTGCAGCCTTTCAAGGAGGGCTATCACCCCGAGGCGTATCGTGTGCCGTCGCTTGATGGAAAGGACCGCTGCAAATTTACACGTCAAATCTTCGTCCAGAAGGGGCAAAAGGTCAAGATTGGCGAGCCTGTTAAGGTGTCGTTTTTCCGACAGGTTGCCCCTGGCGCTACCTTGATGTATGAGGATATCTTGTATGCCTGCGATGATGACGTTTGCCCGGAATACACCAAAGATCCAAGTAATTACCCCATCCCTTCTTCATTAACTGGAACTGCCCCTAATAAGCTCAAAAACAGGAATCAAGGAAGTAGTCACGCTCACTTCGGATCTCTCGCGCAAGAACCTGGAGAAGGACTTCGAGCGGATGGACACACCACAAGGAACATTCTACCGTGTTTACTTCGACATTTATCTCACTTTGGATGGCTCGGAATTCAGCGCCGAACTCGTCTGCCAAGGCGAGGTCATGGGCCGTTGCCGGGCGAGATTCAGATAAGGCGGAGAGGCCATAATTGAAGGAGTTATTGCTTTTGAATTTCCACCGCATTGGATATCCATTGATACCTCTTGGTTAGTAATCTGGGTATGTTTATGTTTGACTGGCGAGCAGAAGGCGAGCGACATGTGGTTACGATGCTGAGAGAAGTTTTTGGTTGGACAAACGAAAGTCCTTGCGCATATGCGAGCAAAGGAGCCATGAAGTTAAAGAACGAATCAAGACGACATAACTTTTATCAATCTGGTACAGGCACAACATTTCCCATCTCGGGATCTGGAAGGGCGAGTCGACATTACGCAAGAGACTTTTTTTTATTTTTCCGATGAGAAGAGGACTTGTCCGCCCCAGTCTTCATAGATAGATATAGCGCAGCTTGAGTTTTGGAATACTTGAGATTAGCTAATGAATTTTGGTTCGCGTCATCAGTATTAAGAACAACGTTTATTCTACGAGTCCGTCCATAATAAGGAACATTTGAATGCCTACCAACTTTGTCTTCCGACCCGGTAGTTTGGCTCAAGGGGAGGGGGGGACCAAGGGGCAACATCCAATCAACCAATGGGTGACTTCTCCCCTTACTCGATGCCAGTCGCTCCTGCGTCATGGCCCAGTTCTCCGACATCCAAGCAAACCAAGTTGGCTACCAAAGGATCCCGGCTTCCTACCCCTACTTTTGCACGGTGTGGGAGGCCAACACCCCAGAAATGCCAGGCACGCCGCCCATCTTTCTTGCCGCAACTGGAGATCTACAATGTACATTTCCAGCAGAGCCTTGGTCACTGGCCCCAGGCAGCGCGGGCAGCACGGGCAGCAGCCAAGATGGCTCTGTTATTCGTTCTCTCGACCACTTCCACCGCCATCCACTGCCCTGTTATTATCTTGATTCCTCTGCTTGACGCGCGGCCTTCGTCGACGTCCCTTCGTCCCTGTTCCCATTCCCTACTGTAACAACGCTCCTAGTACCTTTTTGTGGTCGGTATATTTATATTACCAAAAGACCTCTATCAGACTCTGAGCTTCAAAGACGGGGCATTTGAACCAAGTCCTTCCGGCCATGAATGTTCAAGATGCTTCGAACACATGACACAAGTGGCGATCTACCTCGTGTATCGCGGTGTATGGAATACAGCAGAGTATCAGAGGCGTCCCTTGGTAAGACAAGACGACGGCGGTCGCAAGGGCCCCCCGAAAGACTTATAACTGGGATCCTCAAGTCACTCTTCGTATTGCTTCAGGCCCAACAAGTCCCTGGCGCGGCGGCCATGGACAACATCACAGAAGCCGGCAACGGCAACCCTGCAACACCGATTCCGCTGGTTGTCTCGAACAACTGCCACGAGACGATATGGCCAGGAATCGGCACTCAGAACGGCATTGGCCCCGGCACTGGTGGCTTTGCGCTGGAGCCGACGTTGAGCATGCAGATGTATGTCAGCCCGGACTGGCAAGGCCGAATATGGGGGCGAACGAACTGCTCGTTCAACAGTGACGGCACCGGGCCCAGCAATCTCAATGGTATGAATGGAAACGGCGCGGCTTGCCTGACTGGAGACTGTTTTGGCAGGCTGGACTGCGAGTTCACAGTAGGTTTACTCCCTCCTCAAGATCCCGGGCTCCCAGCAAAGGCGTAAAGCAAAGATGGAACTGTCGAGGTTGCTGACATGGGGTCTCACCTCATCTCGTGTAAAGGGTCAAGTCCCAACCACCTTGGCCGAGTTCAACCTCATCGGCGGCATGGATGGCAAACAGACCTTCTACGACATCTCTCTCGTAGACGGCTACAACCTTCCCCTGGCCATTGTGTACATCCCCGCCAAGAACACAACCTGGATCCCGCCCAACCTGACCAACTGTGCCTGTATCGCATCATCGGGCTACCTAGGCGAGCCCTCTAGAATGGGCCTCACCTACACCAACGCCTCCTTTCCCATGCCCTACGAATCAGCTCAAACCAACCTCGGAGTAGCCAACTGGTGCCCTTGGGATTTGCAAGAATACCCACCCTCAAAACCCGGAAACGGTATCTATCCGTACCCAGACGACAACATCCAGCGGCCCGTGTTCGACCCGTGCTTGTCGGCTTGCTCGTCCACAAACAACCCAGAGGACTGCTGCACGGGCGAGTACAACGACCCAAACGTGTGCAAGCCAAGCCTGTACAGCGCGCAGGCCAAGTCGGTATGCCCCGACGCGTACAGCTACGCCTTCGACGACCAGACCAGCACCTTCATCATCCCCACCGGCGGCGGCTGGCAGGTTGTGTTTTGCCCCGACGGACGGAGCACCAACATCTTGGAGACTTTTGGTCCACAACTCCGCGCACTCGGGTCCGGCGGGGGGGCTATGCATGAGATACTGGCCGTCGTTACGAACAAGACGTACATTATGACGCATCCACCCCCGAGCAGTGCACGTACGCTGCGGCCGGTGGGCGTCTGGGTTTCTATTACGATGTTAGTATTGATTCTGATGGGTGGATAGCTCTGATTTTCCGCGTTTGTATTTGGATTTCCAATTCAGGGGTAAAGGGACAAGCCGAGTTGGGGGTTTGGCTGCACGAAAGATAACCCCCCTGTAGAGGAGGAAGCTAGTGAGAAACCTTTTTTTGTTTGAAAGAAAATAGATCGACATACCCCTAGACTTTAGAATACTCCGTATACCCGTCACTAGAAGTTGCATTTAGTATATCCATTATTTTGCTTCTTCTGGGTCCTGAAATGCCGCTCTCATGTTTTGGATGGGTTTGTGAGACTCAAACCGTCGTCGACTGCGGAGCTCGAGAAGTTTGTGGAATTGCTGTAATATTCCGTACCATGGCTGAGGAAAAAAAAAAAAAGGGACATAATATAAATCTTCCCGACTAGCACCTCAGACGCTCCTCTCCCAAAAAGAAATGCATATATACCCGCCTACCAAAATGACCCAAAAGATGAATAAAAGTGCACCAAATCAACTGGGCAACTGCAAATACGTGTATGTGTGTGTGTATCTTATAGACGGCGGTGTTCTCGCCAACCACCAGAGTAAATCCCCCCCCCCCCCCCCGCCCTTTGTTTCACCTGTATTCTCCTACCTTTATCTAAGTAGGTAAGGTAGCAGCATGCTGTTTGAGCATCCATCCATCCAATCCAGTTCGCTATGCCCCCTCCCTCCCTGACTGATAAACCAAACTTGCCTCTCTCTTTTTTATATTGACAATTTTTTCGGCTCAGCCCCTCCGTGCCCTTCGCCTCCTCTCCCACTCGGCCCGCTCCTCTTCATCACTGCCGCTGAACTCGGCATCATCGTCATCTTCGCCGCTGTCCTGGTTCTGCGCAAATGTACCACCACCACCCCCTTGCTGGTTGTTGCCGTTGGTATTATTGCTCACCGACACCTCGTCGGCACTGACAAAGTCGCCCGCGTTGAGGAGGGCGTATTCGTGCTTGCGGATCAGCTCCTTCAGGGCTTCGTTGCGCGGGTCGACTAGCTGCAGCGGCGTGAGCCCGCCCTTGTTCTTGATCCGCGGGCTACTCCCGGCCTCGAGCATCATGTCGACGAGATGGTTGCCGAACTCGCGCTGCGCGACCGGCTCGCTGTTGATCCAGCGTATCGCGCTGTGCAAGGGGGTGTCGCCCTCGACGCGATTCACGGGGTCGCACTCGAAGCCCGGCTGGTCCAGCAGCGTGTCGATGATCTCGTAGTTGCCTCGCGATGCCGCTTCGTGGTACAGGTGGTTCCCCATGACGGTTGTGGTGTTGTTCAGGAGTGATGCGATCTCGTCGTCCCCCTTGTCTTCCAGCACTTCGTTGAAAAGGTCTACGTTGTTGCGCCGGCAGGCCTCGATGAGGATCTCCCCGACCGAGGCGCCCTGTTTGATGATGACGGTGTTTTAGCTTATTGTCATGACAAAACAAGAGAGGGGGAGTTAACGAACCTCGTGTTCTTCTTCCTGGCCAGCCATCGTGAATTCCAGATATCTCGATTCAGAAAACAGCCCTTCCCCTTGTTGCCGGGGGGGGGGGGGAAGTGGGTGCTGCAAGACCGAGAAATGAGGGGTACTACCTCGTAGTAATTAAGTGAGGCAAGCAAGGCACGGGTGCAGATTCTTCAATAGGAGAGGTAATTGTCGTTGTCGAACCGCCAGGAAGGGCAAGAGTGAGAGATGTCTAGATTCTTGTGTCAAGCCGCGCGGTACGGCAAGGTATACGTAGGTAAGGTAGGTCAGCTCAGGAAGTTATAATTGCGTTTGTCAGAGAATGGACATTCAGGCCCAGAAGCTGGCCAGGAGGTGGCAGTGGCAGTGCAGACAGAGTCCACTAAAAAAGCAGCACCCCCGCTGTTGCGCTAGCTTAGACAAGCTAGACCAGGGGACAGTTGGCGGGGCTGATCAGAAAATCGGAGAAGAAGTTTCAGCGGCTTCCGGCGGGGATGTTTTAGCCTTAACAAACGGCGGGAACAATCATTCACAGTCAGTCATCGCCATTTGCTGAACAAGCTTTGATAGGCTGGGATTTTCAAATTTTACAGTGGAGGTGACAAGTGACAAGTCAAATTAAGACTCTCAAGAGAACAACACTCTATACACTCAGGTAGTTTGAAGTTGCCCGCACGAGCGGATCATCTGATCTTTCCAATCAAGGTTCCTGGCTCTGGGGTGGTGCCCTGGAAAGTGAAGTTGTTGGCGAGGCAAAAGCCAAAGTCGCTTTTTTTTTTCTTTGGTAAAACGGGCGGGCGAGCGGTAGCAACCAAAAAGCAACAACCCACAAGAAATCGAAGCAAAAACACCAAACATTCACACCCCTGACTCGCAAAGACGACGACTTCATCACCATTGGAGTAAAACTAAAGCAACTCCATATCAAGTCTTACAAGACACCGAGATGCCTATCCTTTGTGAGAGAGAGCTCACCCATTTGCCATACTGAGCCCCAGATAATGGCTAACCAACCACCACCCACTCAGTCTGCCCATACTGCGCCAACATGCTGATCCTCTCCCGGATGGAGACGGGCGGCAACCGGCTGGAGTGCCGGACTTGCCCGTACCAGCACGCCATCGAGAAGGTCATCTACTCGCGCAAGACCTTCCAACGCAAGGAGAAGGAAGATGTCTTTGGCGGTGCAGGCGCATGGGACAATGCGCAAAAAACCGCCATCCAATGCCCCACCAACAACTGCAACGGATCCGAGGCTGCCTTCTTTCAGGTGCAGATTCGTAGTGCTGATGAGCCCATGACGAGTTTCTACAAGGTGAGATCTTCCCCCCTTCCAAGTGGTTTCTGGCCCACGGATGGGAAGCTGACAAGGTGCCGCGTGCAGTGCATGACATGTGGAAACCGGTGGAGAGAAAACTAGTAGCACATCACCGACATGGAAAGTGGGCATTGCGAGGCGTTGGGGTTTGTGATTTATTTTATTGGGTTTGGTTCCGTTATTTCCCATGCAGCCTGGCCATAGGTTTGCTCCGCGCTCTTTAGATACTTGTAATGGTATAAACAAGGGTAGCAGCGTAGAATGCTCTCTTCCAAGAACATTCTACTGTTTCTTCAGCATCCTTTCCCTAGATATTGGCGGACAAGGCCGATGATCAGTCCTCTTCCTCCGAAGTTGAGGCCTCTTCTTCCGGAATTAGGGTCTCTGAAGTTGAGGCCGCATCTTCCCAAACTGTGGTCTCCGAAGTTGAGGTCACATCTTCCGAAATTGTGGCCTCCTCGTTCGAAGTGGTGGCCTCATCTTTTGAAGACGAGGCCTTCTTCGCCCCGGCCGCTACCAGTGCTATTGTGGTCCCGTCATTAGATCTCTCCCATTGGTGGTCATACATCGTCTCATATCTGTCGTCAAAAACATCGGGGCTGCTTTAAGCCTTCCGATGCCACTCAACTCCAGCCTTCATACCCTGTTCGATGAGCATCTGGACCAGGGCCGGATTGATAATATCCTGGCGAAACTTCTCCTGCTGTAGGAGCGCAAGATGCTTCAAGGTAGGTCCCGGGTAGGACAGATACTTCAAGTAGGGCGGGCGAGTCCAGTACTGCAGATAGTTGAGGTAGGCGACAAACTTCGGGTTGCTGAGGAACTTGCGCGACGCAAGGTGGTTGAGGTAGTTCGGGTTGGCGAGCGCCGAGACTAACTAGTGAATAGAGAGAGATATTAGCAAGTTGCCCCTCGTATTTCATGGTGGGATATGGGAATATGCAAAAAGGATGCTCACCTCTAGCTCTAGTTCGAAGCGCGTAGCTCCGCCGTACTTGGGCTCTTCCTTTGAGGTCTCGGGCGGAGGGGGCGGTTCCTTGTTTGTCTCCTTGGGAGAGCTCGAGCTTCCGACCGACATAGGCTCAGAAGCCATTTTTTTTTGGCAATGAATGGAATTTTGTCTCGTCTACGATGCTTTTTTGTAAAGGAAAGTGGGAGGGGGCGAGACCCGCAGAGAAGAAGGGCGATGTTGGTCCTTCGTTTAGCGTTGACGAAGCTCACGAGGACGATTTATGAAGATGGATAAGGTAGGAAGGTAAAGGTATTGAAGATGACTGCAGGACCCCACTAAAAGTAGCTGTCAAGCGGTTGCGCTTGCCCAATAATAGCCTAGCACTCCAACTTTAAATTTATATGGGGCGGTTGCACTGTGCGGGGCACTCCAGGACCCCTGTAGTCTCCTGCGTCAGAACACATCTACCTAGGTACCTACCTACCAGGTAAACACCAAAACCAACCGAGTCACAGAACACGGTTTAGCTGAGTTGAGGCAGAGGGATTCCAACTCGCAGGTTTACGTACGACCACATTGATTTTCTCATCTCGGCGATCACTTCTTATTTTACTGCCAAAGCCAGCGATTTCAAACAAAACCACCAAATTCAGTTCTTAGGTCGCCCATCACCAACTTATGGGTCAAGGTCCCAAACTGCCAGCAAAACGCAACGTCCGTCGCAATGTCTTCAGAAAACTCGACACTCAACGCCACAGGGCTATCAAACTCGACGCAAACTCAGAATGGGACACAATATCCCGCATTTACTCTCTCCAAGCTCGCTGAGCCCAGCTTTCTTCTTTTTGAAGCCCAGGTCATCTTCAGCGCCTTGGCCATTATTTGGATCGGCGCTCATGGGTCGCTCCGCCGGCCACCATCCGCCGCGCCAGCAAAACAGGTTGGTAATAAGAAGCCAAAGGACGACCAGTTCACCGAGGGCTTTGCCGCCTCGGATGCCATCATGTTGCCCATCTTCGCTGGAGCCACTCTAATTGGCCTTTACTATCTGATTGAGTGGCTCCAGGACCCGGACATTCTGAATAAGATCCTCCGTGTCTACATGTCCACCATGTCCATCGCAAGCTTGGGTCGGCTGTCTGGAGATGCCTTGGAGATTCTGACGAGCCTTGTCTTCCCCGCCATCTGGGCTGATCGCAGCGGCAACGTTTACCACATCGACCCCGTCCGCCGCCGTCAAGTCCTGAAGGATGAGGATACTGGCACCGAGACGCTCATTGAAGACAAGCGAACGCCGTTTCCTAGCTTTTTATCTGGCGTGTCGCTTTCGGACAACTTGGCCCGGATTGTTTGGGAGATCCGCAATCTACTCTCAGAGGAGTGGACTGTCCGGTTCGCTGTGCATGGCCTCATGTTTTGGAAGTTCCATCTGAAGCTCAACACCCTGCTAGGATTCGTCGTCTCCATTTCGGTCGCCATAGTCTACTACATTACGGCCTTGCTTGCCATATCCAATCTTCTTGGATCTGCTTTCAGCTACACTGCCTTTTCGATGCTATCTCCCACCTCCTTTGGAATCGGTACCATGGTCCTTGTTGGCCTTTTTGTTTATGACATTGTCATGGTTTTCTACACGTAAGTTTTTGGAAGGTTCCTGAAGTCAGACCGCCCCCGAGAGTGGCCAAGCTAACGCGAGAATACAGCCCATACATGATTGCAGTCGCTACAAAGATTGATGCTCCCATTAAACTGGTGTTCCAAGGCACCTCAGGCGTTAGCATGCTCGGTCTTGGCGACATCATCATCCCAGGCTTGCTCATTGGGTTGGCACTTCGGTTTGACCATCACCTTTATTACCAGAAACGGGTGAAGCTTGAACCGGTCCAGCTGACCTCGGAGACTGCTTCTAATTCTACAGGAGAGACTATCAGGGCCACCGAGACAAAGTATCGACAGGTCAAACCCCGTTACATTGACCCCCAGGGCCAGTGGGGTAATAGATTCTGGACCACGAAGCTAGGCCATTTGGTACCGGTTCCACAGGCAGTGTCAGCCGTTTCCACGACAGCCTTTCCCAAGCCTTACTTCTATGCATCTATGGTCGGGTACTTGGCCGGGATGTTTCTTACTTTGACAATGCTTCTGGTCTTCAGGCACGGACAACCGGCGCTTTTGTACTTGGTTCCGACTGTGACAGGATCTGTGTGGCTTACTGCTCTGGTCCGGGGAGAATTGAAGTATATGTGGGAGTATACAGAAGATGGAAGCCTGGATACCAAGGATGTGGTTGTCGAGTTGGACGCCAACGGAGATATTGTCAAGGAAGTCGAGGAGAAGAATAAGGGAGAATTGAAGGACGGCAAGAAGGCGGACGATGGGAATGCCAGTGATTCCAAGGCAGCCACGAAAAGGAAGAGGGACACCGAAGACTATGAAGTCTTTTTGTTTTCCATCACCGCTCCGCGACACAATGCTCCAAAGGAGGATTAACTCGGCAAAACGGTAGGCTGGTGGTTTTTCTCTGCATCATATCAGGCGTTTGTTTAGCAGCGAGCATTCTACGGGGCAACAGGAGGGACGGAGATTTAGACATCTTAACGAGGAATAGGCGTTCGTTAGATTATTGTTTTGTTACTTTGACTGTGCCTAACTCTTAAATCTGCCACTTCCAACCTTTTCTTTCTTTTTCCGTTTGATTTCCTTCTCTTTGCTCTTGTTCTTTTTTTTTTTTTTTTTTTTTGGCTCTAAGCCCCCTTTCAAACCCCCATTTTCACATCACCGCACAGCACATCAAATCCGCACCCTCATCCCGCCTACTCGGCCCCAATCCCCTGACCCTGCACCTCTTCTTGATTCCCAGAATCACCCTGACATAATTCCGATCATACACGCCGCCCAAGTGGCAGGCTGGACACGGTTCTGTCTCGGCGGCAATGGACCGGCTCCGTGGTTCCGGCTTGACGGAGGCGCGGCGGTGCTGCCCCCGCCTCCCCGTGCCAGTCCCAGAAGCCGTCGTTGCCGTTGCCGTTGTCGTTGTCAAAGAAGGATGGACATATCGTGAATCCCATCCCCGGCAGGGCCGCACGAGACCGAGATGCGTGACCATCGGTGTGGCCGCACACGCGGTCTTTGTAGATCTCGGTGATGCACAATTTTTTTTCTTTCTCTTTCCTTTTCTTTTCCCCCTTTTCCCCCTCCCGTTGGTGGGATAGGGGGAGGGGAATGTAGAGTGGGACGGACGGACGGACGGATTGGTTTCTGGCTGGCTCAAAGAACAAGGTAGGTATGTTGGGCTAGTTAATAAGAAACTGCCCGTCTGCTATTTGGACTGGTGGGATTGTGGGTTAACTTGCTGATGGGTATCTTGATCGTTGTTTCTAGTGCTGGCTGGCCTGGAGATGGACATGAGATTTGTGTGTTTTTCCATGTACGGGTGGTGTGTGTGTTTGCACTCACCGGCTCTGAGAAACTGTGAGCGCGGGGAAAGAATCCCGATGGAGAATGGTTCAGTGGACATGTGGCAGGCACAGTGAGTGGACGTGGAAAAGACCACAACATCAAGCCAGTTTCCGTGGGAAATAACCTGTTGAAACCAGTGATTAAACCTGCAGTTTCAGTGTAGGAGAGTTCGGATCGGGTCCTAAGATATGAAGTGGGATGAAATGGTCGGCGCAAGGCCAAAAGCAGCACTGACTTCATTTACAAGCAGCTATCATGGTATATTTCTACCTGGTATAATGTCCAATAACAATGGTTAAAAGAGAAAAAAAATGAATGGCGGATAACATCTCCTAAACACCTTGCCAGCTGACCTGCTGTAGTTCGTATACTATCAGTCAAATAACCAAACCATTGCATTCCGCTCCCAAAAAAAAAAAAAAAAAAACGCCCAGAAAAGCAGTGGTTGTATATTCTTACCATCACCGCACAATACCATCCGCCAAGTTCTCCTCCAACGAAGTTGGACTCCTCCCCGCCGCCACTTCCCCCGGGACCGATGCCCCGTCCTCATCAATGCGGTCCATCAGCCTCTCCAGCATGGACTCGATTCGCTGGGTGCTATCCTCCAGCGCCTCGAGGCGCGTCGTAATATCAGTAACCTCGGTGCTGTCGCCCAAGGCACCCTGAAGCTCAGCGCGCAAGCCGGGAAACGGAGCGATGCTATCCCGCCGGTTCAGCGTCTTGCCGTGGGCCGGTGGGTGCAGGTGGGACTGTGGCGGCAGCTGCTGGCTCTGGTTCAAATCCAGCGTATTCGACCGCGTGAACTGGCGTCTGATCAAATTTCTGGTGAGGTCGTCGTCTGTGGCGATCTCGCGCAGCACCGAGTCTGGCGGCGGAATCTCAAACACGGCCGAGATGTCGCTGTGTGATGTAATGCGCCACTTCTCCCAAAACCAAACCCGAACCTTGGAGGGCGGCTTGCTAGTGCCCATGAAGCTCACTCGCCGCGGGCCGTCAGCTGCGTCGGGCCACAGGGCGCGGCGCTCTGCCACCGCGATGATGAGGAGGACGGGCAGGTTGATCAGGCGCACACTGAAGACGTGGATCTTATGGAACCAACGAGGAGAGACGCAGAATTTAAGGGGAACCAGGACGAGCATGGCGAGGATGTTGAACGGCGGCTGGTATGCAAAGATGGCGTCGCCTTTGACTCCTTCGAGGGTCAGAACAGCGCGGCGGAATTGGACTTCGGCGGATGAATTGGACGCAATGCTGCTAAAGGTAGTCGATAGCATGGAAACAAGAATTGTGAGGAAAAGTGTGTTGCCCAGAAAGGCAAAAGCAATCATCAACGACGGGCCAAGGATTTGGTGAAAATCGGTCTGGTTCAATTAGTGAGCGGTGATCCCGCAAAGGAACTAGGACTATACGAACCGAATGTTGGATACCAGATCCGTCCAAACCAAACCAGATGTAGATCATCCACTTGCTAATAGTCCTACGGCGAGTCAGATTACCATGGATAGCTATCGCTGAACGATGTGCGACGAGACTTACACTGCAGGGAAGATACCATTTCCCAGCCAGACCAGAGACAGCAAGAAGCCGAAGAAGCACCTGTGGAATGTTAGTTTCATTGTACAGCAAAAAAAGGTCGCTAATACTACAGCCAGGTAGAAGAGTGGTATACGACTTACCAAGCAGCTAGGACAGTTAGCAAGGCGAAGTCGGACATCATGGCGCGGAGAGCCAGAAAAACCAGGTTATTCGACAGCAAGTTGAACGCAAGGCGAGGGATAAGCACCGGTGCCCCCATAGCCAGGACATCAAGAGCTTGCTGGCCAGGGCCAACTCTCCCGACCTTCCAGCCGTACAAGCGTAGAATCAGGTAGATCCAGTAGATGGCGGCGAAGGTCACATCGAGAAATGACCAGAGATTCTGCGTATACACGTTCCACCCATGCTCTAATATGGTGGCGAACTGGTCCAAGACCCACCCAAAGGCGTACACTGTGAAGCATAGCTCCAAGACGCTGAGCTGGTAAGGGTCCCTCTCGGCCATGAAGGCGACATAGAGGCAGAGGAGGGTAACGAACTGGACGATTTCAAGAACGTTTCTCGTCCGTGGGACCACCAGACGGTACTGGTTGAGCAGCGGTGCTGAGCGCGGGTCGTAGAGAGAGATGGGTCTCTGCTTGTAGCGGTCCGGTATTATGTCTATCCAACTGGAGGGTGTGTAGATGACGCGCCCCTCGTAAATGGCGTCGATGATCTTTTGGCATGAAGTCGAGCTCAGGAAGAGCCTGCTCTCGCTGAGGATAGCCACCTCCAAAGCCGGTAGCGTGTGCCACGACGCCTTGGGCGAGGTGTGGCTTTCGAGGCGGATCTCATCAGGGCAATTTTGGAAAGGCTGGAATCCAGCAATGAGGACATGGGCCAGCACCAAGAGGTTCTCAGGGCCCTCGTTGTCCTCGTTAAACCGTCTCAGGATGCGGGTGGCGATAAGCTCACAGAGCATGGCCCTGGTGAAGTGGACATTTTGGCGGTTGTGTAGATGAGACTGCTCGTTCAAAAACTGAACTCGATTGACCAGCAGACAGTAGACAATGGATATGTCGTCCTGTTCATAGAGCTTGTCGACCAGCGGCCGTACGACGGAAACGTTGATGCGCACATCTCTGAGTTGGTCTAAACTGAGGTAGTCTTCGACGACCGAGATGATGTCGCGGCGAATCCTGTGGATATTGGTGTAGACGGGCAGCCGTGAGTGCGTATCGGTGGAGCAGCAAAAGACATCGTGGTCCAGCTCATGGCTGAAAGTGGCGCGATGCTGCAAGAGGGGCCTCCTTTCAAACGGCTCCTCGATGCGAATCGAGTGCGAGGTGGACCGCCCTGGGGCCGGGTGTCGTTCGGAACGGTCTCCTGGGCTCATATCCTAAAGGTCCCCGGCTCTCAACCTTGGCCTCGGAACCTCTCAGAAAATGTGGACAGGATTGAGTAATGCCAAGAGATCGCGTGCCCCAGCTCTCGCAGCCTTTTAGGTAACCAAAATAAAATAAGGGATACCGTTTCCCTAAACCTTTAGACGACGGAGGCTTTGGGTTTCTGCTGTTTTTTATGACTGTTTGGCAATATCATGCAATAATGGAAACGGGCAGAGTTGCTTGACTGAGGTCTGATGATATCATCCTTACCTTCCTTGCTGCGGGAAATGGATGGTTTATTTACCACGAGGTTCTTTCTTTGATGTGCCGTGAGTGACACCTGCTGTTGCTGTTGGTAGAGCCTGAGTTCCCCGCTGTTTGCTGCGCCATGTGCCCCCGCACCCGACCCTGAAATCTGGGACACTCACACCCAGGCCTGCTCACACAATGGAAGGCGGCTTGTTTTCCCTCCCCACACCTATTCATGCTGGACTGGGTAAGGGTACCTAATTTCCATCGGATCAACTGCTTCGATTTTCCTTCCGACACATCACTTCTCCGCAAAAACACCATATTGTTGTTAACCTGTGGTGAATGAGCCGCTCATCCTCAAGCCGACATTGACGGAAATAAACTCGCGTCTTGAGAATAGAACTCTTTTCGGCGCCGCCGATGATGACCCCCGGATTCTGCGAGATAAGCGACCAGTGGCTTGGCCTTATCTCATGCACACTGGATCTGAGCCGTTTGGCTGCTCCCCATCACCTCAACTTTCGGGCTTCACCAACCATATGGGATACCACACCCCCAATTCTTCCTATGAGGGATAAACATCCATCCCAGCTCTCAGACCCATATCCCCAAAGCTTGTTGATTGGATGTTGTTTCTCTCCTCCACCGTCTCACAGTGAGGCACTTGAAGTGATGGGCTGCAAATTAATGTCATGCCCTTAATAGCAGGTCCGGTCTCGCTGTCGCGTTCTTGAGCTACTCTGCAAGGGCGATCAAGTTTGTTTTAGGTTTCACTCGAGGTTTATGGCTGAGAAAATAAATGTTCAGCTTTGTCCCCGTCTAGCCAGGCATAGTAATGTATGTCTTGTGTCTTCAAATGGACTTTATTCACCGTCGCTCGGTTTCTTCTCTTCCTATTTGTAGAACGATCAGAGCTTGCTAATAACCCCATAGGGACTGCTGGTCTCCAATCCTCTAAACCCAACGTATATGGCCTTCAAATAATATACTACCGTATATACACAGCCCGAAATTAGGTCATTCGGTACCAGTAATGACCTTAACAAATAGCGACAGGCGCCTAGAAAGTACAGTTGGTCACTTAAACACGTTTTGTCTTGCGTGGTAACCGTGACTACGAGCCACACCTCTCAGCTCGAGCTGCCCATTCAAGCTTCTCCAATCATGCTTGTGTTGAACAGAGTTGCACCTCTTTATCAGACCCTGGTTGTCCCTCTTGTGTGGCGTCTCTGTTGGTGCTCCTTTGTGTGTTGAGCTTCAAGACTGATGAAGGCTCCACGAGACCCAATCTCGAGCAATTCGACCGTGTTGTGAGAGCATCGTCTCTGACAAACCCACCAATAGTAACTTGTTAATATTCATTAGGGGGGGATTATTACCTTGAAAGCGAATGACAAGCAGCCAACCAGAGGCACGAATCATTGCCGTTCAAAATGGCGACCCCGACATACAAACTCACCTGTCATGCGTCAGAGGACGTTTAGTATCAAGCCGTATAGTGTATCGCAAGCATGTCACATTGAAGGACGTCGCTTTCGTGTATTTGGCAAGGTTGGAGACCCAGCGGAACTTGAGAGGCTCTTACACCAAGTTAGCAGTCCGTCCCAGCTCCAAGTATTACCATGTTGCTCCTCAACCCCTTTTGCGTGAAACGGAAGAAGAAGAAAAAAGGAGGGGGAGTCGTCTCCGCCGCAACCTCGAGACGTATCTTCCAAATCGCTAAAAATAAAAAAATGGACGTCGGTTTCCTTTCTCGAGACTGTTGTTGAGAGAACTAGTAGCCCTTTCTGGCACCTGACCATTCCCCGACTATGAATGAATTAACCGAGTCAACCATCATACTCCTCACCCACGTCGAGCGGCGGGAGAATCTCGCCAGAATAGCACTCGGCCAGTCAGAAATACGGAAACTGGTGGTACTAGAAATCGGAAAGCGAGATTGAAGGTTTGTATTGGCTAATTCACATGGGGTGTATGGACACTGGTACAACAAAAGGGAAATCTCTCGCTTGCAAGTCTAGAGCGGATGCTTATTGGGCCTTGGAAGCAACAATCTCTGTAGGAATTCGTTAGCTCCCATATGCTTCGCGGATGTCTGGAAGGGAAGGACTCACTCTCAACGTCAGCCACACTCTGCAGGAGAATCTGCTGCAGAACCTTAGGGTTCTCCAACTCCTTCTGCACCTTAGCGATGATGGACTCGGAAAGCTCCTTCTGTTGCCGTTGCTTGACCTGGCCCTCGTACCGCACCCACGAGTCCAGCACCTGCTTAGCCTCAGCGGCCAGCGCCGTCTTCTGCTCGAGCTCGTACGCCTCGGCCTCAAGCTTGGCGGTTTCCTGTTGTTCCGGTCAGCCTCCAATCGACCACGGTCGACTGACGATTCCGGGCCTTACCTTGGACACCTCGAAAAGAGTCTTGGTAATGTTAACAACGCTCGACATCTGCTGGACGTCCTCGATGCGGGACTTGACGGCCTGGGTGTGGTCGGCGCGGGCCGAGTCCAGGATGTTCTTGATCTTCGCCGTCTGGCCCTCGGCCCACTCCTTGTACAAGGGGCCACCGAACTTGATCAGAGCACCCCACACGCTGAGAAGGCAGAAGGCGACAACAGTCTCCTCATTGACGACGTAGTACTCGTTGCTGATGGCGTAGACGGACATACCAGCGGCGGACGAGAGGATGGCCGTCTTGGAGATGAGGCTGCTGCCGGGGAGCGAGTCGATGATGGACTGGGCCTTGGTCTTGGGGTCGGTCGAGGGTACATTGGAGGAATGGCGCGTCGAGGTGAGCGCGGTGACGGCGGGAAGAGCAGTGCGCGGAGAGATGATGGTCGGTCGCAGACGGGCAGCCCCTGTGGTTGCAGAAGCTTGTGGTTAGTTATCCAACTTTCTCAATTGACCCTCTATTGCCGTCGCGCAGCTCTGGGTACTCACCGAGAGCACTTCTCGCCAAGCGGGACGCCATTGTGAGATAAGGGGAGATCGATTGGGTGGACGGCTTGGACGTTGCTGGAGCTTCAAGGGACGAATTGAGGTTTTAACGAACTGCACCTTGTCCGGGTCTTTGCGGGTCTTTGCCGGGGAGCTGTCACGTGCTGCTGACTGTTCAGCTGCGAGAGGATTATGCCAAGCCTTTTGGAGAATCAAGAATCATTGGAATTTGGAACGGATGGAGGGGCCAGCAAAATTTCCACTGGGCTTTGGCATGAATTCTGAATTCGAGCCCCACTAAAATTTGTTGCCGTAAGAGCTGCGAAACTTGACCCGAGATCGATTTGGGCTCGACAGTACATAAACCAGCCGAAAAGATGCCATCCGCTGTCAGAGAAACGGCAGAGAAATCTGCCACAAAGAGGAAGCGCCAGGGGAATGGAGACCAGTCCAAAAAACGAAGAAAATCCGCCGGCGGCGACGACGACAACCAGCTATCGCAAATCCAGACTCTCGAAACCGAGATCCTCGAGTCCAGGAAACACTACAACAACATCGCGCTCTTGATTGAGATTTCCGAGAAGCAAACAGAGGACTTGGAGACTGCTCTGGTTGCTGCCGAGTCGCTCTGCCGCGTATTTATCCAATTGCTCGCCCTGGGCAGCTTGGTGAAGAGGAAGGATGTCTCGGAAAAGGATGCCACGGTCACAGCATGGCTCAGGGAGCGGTATTCTGGGTACAAGGGGGTTCTTCTGTCCATGTTGCAGAGCAAGGCGTCGGGATTCAAGGCCTTGATGCTGGCCATGGCAGTCTTGAAGGCTGAGGCGCAGCATTTGGACGGCCGGGACGAATCTACGTTTCCCCAAGCCTTCTTCAGAGATATCGTCGGCGCACTCCTTCAGACACCGGTTGAGCAATTACGGCAGGACTTCTTTGACAACTTCGTTTCGGAGTACGATGATATCAGATTCTATACATTCCAGGGAATTGCGTATGGCTCTCTCGTTAACCCCCTTCCGCCTCGTAAAAGCTAACAGCACCTAGCGACTTCTTAACCGATCGGGACCACGCAACCAGCGAGGATGTGAGGAATAATGTGTTTGGAATGCTACTTCGGATCGAAGATATCCCAGACTCCAGCGAGGATCTCACAGACTTCTATATCGATCCGCCACAAAAGAAGAAGCACCCCCTTTATTCTTTATCGCAGCACAAGAAGCAGGCACAGGAGGCGTGGCTGGCGTTCATAAATCTTGGGTTGAGCAAGGAGCAAAGGAAGAAGATTTTGGAGATTATGGCGACCTCGATTGCTCCTTGGTTTGCCAAGCCAGAGCTGTTTATGGATTTCCTGACCGACTGCTATAATACTGGTGGTTCGATATCGCTCCTAGCGCTATCGGGAGTGTTCTACCTGATCCAGGAGCGCAACCTGGACTACCCGGATTTCTACAAGAAGCTCTATTCACTATTGGATGCCGACATCCTACACTCAAAATATCGATCTCGATTCATCCGCCTCCTCGACACCTTCCTGGGATCTTCGCATTTGCCCGCCGTGTTGGTGGCGAGCTTCATCAAGCGCCTCGCCCGGCTGGCACTCAATGCGCCACCCAGTGCGATTGCAGTCATCGTGCCGTGGTACTACAATCTCTTCAAGAAACACCCTCTCTGCACCTTCATGATGCACCGAGTGCCACGGACGAAGGAGGAGAAGGATCTGATAGAGAGCGAGGGCGTAGTCGATCCGTTCTTGCCAGATGAACAGGATCCCATGGCCACAAATGCGCTCGACAGCTGTCTCTGGGAGATTGTGCAGCTGCAGTCACATTACCACCCCAACGTCGCAACGATTGCGAAGATTATCTCGGAACAATTCACCAAACAGTCTTACAGCTTGGAGGATTTTTTGGATCATTCCTACGGCAGTGTAAGTACCCCGATCCGATTTCACATTTACGTGATGAAGCTGACAACCTCCCTTTTTTATAACAGCTCCTCGAAGCCGAGATGACGAAGAACATCAGGAAACCGCCAGTTGTGGAGTATATGATTCCCAAGAGGATATTCACCAAGGTTGGGCCCGCGCCTGCTCCAGAGGAAAAAGACAGCCTCCTTGTCAGCCTATGGGACTTTGGATATTCGTAGGGGGCGTAATTTGGAGCCGAGACCGTCCTGTTTTGGTTTGGGGCTTGAAGCCTCCATGTCCGAACCTCCCAGGCCGCGCCTCAATGGCTTGTGTGTGGCACTCGCAATGAAAGCCACATGGGTGGCATGGGCACGTGGTGTCTTTACGCTGAAATGTCTCGGAGAATAGTTTTCCAAAGGGAAGGCGAAACATGTTCTTCCCTCTCGAGACGTCACGGGAGCGGAACGGGGGCTATCTTGTCCCATGTTTAAACCCACAACGACTTGCCGGAGGGCAGTGAAGTAGGACGGGGGCACAAAACAAAAGAGGATGAGAGATTCAGGGTACGGCGGCGATCTTCGGAGTTAGGGGGTTTGTTTCAGACCATGAGTTCGTTCTTCTCAACAATATGAGAACGGACGGTGTGATACCTAGGGACTTTACCCATTCAAGAAGACTATTCGTCCTCGCAAAGACCGCCCCCTCCTTTCCTCTGCTTTGTGTAGTGTCGTACCGCCTGCCGGCACACGTTGAATTTGAAGATGATGTGTGACCATTGCCAACGTCATGCTACGGCTACAGGGAGAATCTTGCGGTATGAATTCCCGCCGCCTCTACCGCCAGGAAGGAGGAGGATGAGAGTGAGAGAATTCCGAACGCATGCACCCCCCACCCAAAGTTGAGTTCAATGAGCCAGATCTTGGGCACTGTTTTACCCCAATTCGAATCAAGTGTTGCACAGAGACAATAGTACCGTTTTTGGTTTGGCTTATGAGCGGAGGTCAAGCTTTACCGACCTTTTGTATAAGACGATGAGACCTCTTTTGCGGGGGGAGGGAGGGAAGAGAAAGAACAAAACCAAGTTTCGTGCTACGGAGAACCCCTCCCCACCACTTTCTGCGTGCTTTCGATTGTATCTTCCGTGTAGAAGGGGCAATGGAAATGGGTTCGAGAGTGAAACTTCATCTCGGATTCAAGTCAGTCAGTCAGTCGATCAGTCAGTTTGGCGGTGTAGAAACGAACGACCTGACAATGAATGACAAGAACAAATCCACCGGGGGACTACTGGCTCTTGGCGGTCTCCCATTCGATTGCTAGAAGGAAATGACACCTGCCTAGGGTTCCTTAGCTTTGCGTAGCTCTAGTTTTTCTTCTCTGATCTCGTGATGTTTTTCGTTTTCCTTTTTTTATAAATATAGTGTTTTAGGGTTGGGCAGCAATGATCGACAGGGAGAATCCGCACCAGTAGCTTTTAGTCTCGTTTCGTTCTTTTTTTCCAAATCCTTTGTGGCCTGCCATCGGGTCTGTAACTTGACCGGTGAGGACCTTGGGAGAAATACGAATCACCGCCGTTGTCATCCTCCCCCTCCCCCGGCCAATCTCCCCAGCCCCCGGAACGGCGGAGTTTGCGGCGTGCCGCCGAAAGAAAAAAAAAAAGGAACGCCGCAATAAAAAAAACTCGATATATGTATGCCTCTGACTTTTGTACACACACTAGGCTATCATCCAGTAACCCTATGATCGAGCAGCCCGACGAATGAGCTTTTCACCCATCCAATCCCACCACACCCTTTTTTTCAAAAATGCGGAGGCGAACCATCCAAGCCCACGACAGATCCGTGCCTCAGCGGCGCTGTGTTTGTTTTTGACCCGGTAAAATATTATCCAGGTTTATATTCATGCTATGCCTCTGCGATGCAGGTGTCCGCGTTGACTCCCTGTACGAGTTGTCGGTGTGAGAGAAGCAGGGGGGTGTGGAAGAAAAAACATACGTCGGGTTTATTATGTACTGCTGTCGAGGCGCTGGTTGGTGGTGAAGACAGAAGACAGAAGAAAGAGACAGAAGATAGATAGTAAGATAGTAAAGAGAGTGTGATAAACTTTGCAGGCTTTTAGACGACAGGATAATATTTTATGGCATTTCCTTTCCATTTTTAGGGGCTTTATTTTGGTTCACGATATGTATAAACATATAACAGTTCACATTAGAAAATGTAAACCGTTTTACCTCCAGTATCGAATTGGCTCATAAAATCAACCCTGCCTCCAGCCTCACCGCTCTAAATCAAGAGCCCCAAAAACTGATTGTCACTGCCTGCTGGGCAATGAAAAATGGGAAAATTCCTAATGCACAATATGAGTTTGGACGCTTCTTAGCTTCCTTCACCAATTAGGGCCAAAAAGTCTTGAAACCAACTTGGATGCATGACCAACCCAAACACGTGCTCAGGAACAAAACACGCCCATAAGCTGCATTGACGATCGGTGATATCTGGATGGGGTTTGGGGACACCAGAGATTCTGCTGCAGCCAGGCTAGATCGAAAGCACTCAATGACGCCTCGGTCAGATTTTTACCGACGAGTGGTGGGCGCAAGCTCGATATTCAGGGGCAAGAGGATTTCAGTGGGTATGTCAAGCCCTGCCGTTTGACGTTCACCGCAACATTAGTAACAGGTTTGACAGTCATGATATTCGGAAAACATCCGGTGACAAAACTAGAGGCGGTAATAAGCGCTTTTCGATGAATGTTTCATGACGCCAGCTATCACTGAAAGGGCACGCGTGAAACGAACTCCCCAACTGCTGATTTTGACTCGAGATGGAAAGGAGCCATTTCCCAGCAGTGAGCACAACAGCTTACACCACGGGTCTCAAGCCGATGTTGCAGCATTGTTGCACTTGGTTTATGTAGCATGGCAGCCATGAAAAAGAGACGGTATCCTCTCAAGCGGCACTGCCCCTCCAGCCTGCGCAGGAGGGCCAAAAATTGGAATCGATCCAGACTTCCGGATCAGTGTGGGGACTAATCTATGGTAATCTCTGTATCCCAAGATCACACCAAGACTGCGTTGCGCAGGGTGATTCATGATGCGTGTGTACATAGCTTGACCAGTACCCGTTCCACTCTCTGGCTTTTTTGTTCCGAAAGACCACAGACAAAGTGGAAACCTTCCCTATTGCTTCGGTCCAGTCTAGTCCTTCTAGCAGAAAGAACTGAACCTTGCGTTGAGGGAACACAAGATACGATGTTGGGGAGTACTAGGTGGCGGACTCCGAGAGACGTTGTACCTTGCCATGAATGGTCTTGCTTCAATTCCATCCCTGGGACTAAAGAAACAAATGACCTGCTCAACAGTGCGGCCGGAGATAGCCTGAGAGCCACTGCTACCGGCAAGGACTGTAGAAGGTATGAGTCAGTCTGTCGGTCTCCAGGCAGCCAGAAGCAAACGTCAATCGTTCATATGCTGGCCGCCTGAGGAAAACTGGCGAGACTGCCGCCTTAGAATTCGAGCATCAATGCGAGTGATAGCCTAAGTCGTTTGGGAACGGGGCCAGCGTAACGTCATGAGCACGCAGGCAAGCTGAATGGTTGTTGAAACGGAATTGTATTGGCAGAGCTAGGCCGTTGGGCATAAAACTGGACACTTGGTTCGATGTCGTTGCAGCGCTCCAGATCGACCAGATATCTGACCAGGTCACATATTGGGCCTTGATCGCCGCGTCAAGATTCCGGCAATGTCTGCAGGAGACGTCTGACGGGCCGGCTATGGAAGCCGAGGCACGTCTCGCCAAGACCCTGGATGATGTGACATATCGTGAAATAGGGAGGATTGGACACAGGCCCTAAAGAACCGCCAAAATAGAGTTGGGCGCGCCTGAGAGATGGATGCTGGACCCAACAAGCGTTGCCGTACGAATAGGAAGGGATATACGGACACCATAACTGTGAAATGCAGTTGGAGTCGCGAAGGATTCCACTGGAAAGGAGAGCGTGCTTTCCCAGATTTTGGAACCGCGGCATCGTGGCTGAGTAATTGGAGGAGCCCAATGATGTCGGGACCACACGACCGCCTCGAGAAAGTGATTGGTAGTAGTTGTTTGCTGCTCCCGTCGCTTGTTGGGTCTCTCAATGGCCCGCACGAGAGCCCCATCCGGGGTATGTGGATTTCTTCATGTGCTAGGGATCAAAACAACCATAACAACAATATCAAAATCAACAGTATGCCTTGAGTTTGTGGATAGAGGTGCAGGGTGAACTCCAAGATAGGCAAGTTGATGCATTGAGCGGTGACATAATTAGGGTTTAGTGCCGCACCGAGCCTCAGCTCAGCTCAGCTCAGCGCAGGCAGGTGAGAGAGGAAGCAACAATGCTTGAACCCTGAACCCCAAACCCCTCGAGAAGGGGTTCTATCGAAGCCGGGAGAGCTAGCAGCCATGAATCCGATCTAAGAGTTTAGTTAGTTCGCCGTCCAGACTCAAGTGAAGTGTGATGAATTATCGCGGGCATCGTTGGACGGAGCTCCCATGATGAGCGGGCCAGAGCTGGTCGTCCAGATAGCCGTCAGCAAGACAAGCTCACAAGCTCACAAGCTCACAAGCAAGCAAGATGAGTGGAGTTTGCCCCGTCCTTGTCCTTGTTCTTGTCCTCAGCAGCCCCTTGCCCCTTGCGGGGTTCGAGTGTGAGGGCCGTCAGGGTGCTCTGGCTTGGTGTTTGGTTCGTACGGTTTAGACGGGCTCTTGACCTGAGAGAGACGCGTTCCTTCGCGTGTCAGAACAGAAACACACCGACTGTTAGTGTTGGGTATT
Source organism: Lasiosphaeriaceae sp. G1095 (assembly GCA_027569635.1). Classification (NCBI taxonomy): domain Eukaryota; kingdom Fungi; phylum Ascomycota; class Sordariomycetes; order Sordariales; family Lasiosphaeriaceae; species Lasiosphaeriaceae sp. G1095. Next base: position 22,879 of record JAPDFK010000174.1, on the reverse strand, counting down.
GATGGCCTGCTCCGCTTTCTTTGGGTCGACATGGCGCGGGCCTCGGAATATGCGGCCAAAGGCACAAAAGCACGCCGAAATCTGGGCAAGCAGTTCTTGCAGGGTGGTGACTGGCCAGGAGCCCGCGAAAGCTCCGTTAAAAGCTGTCGACAGTGGGGCTCCCTGAACCGTCGACGCGCTGCAACCAGCCACCGCATTTTTCATCTTTCCGTCTTCCATTTGGATCAGGATGGACGGGTCCTTGGCTGGGGGAAGGGGCGCAGGAGGGTGGTTTCTACATGTACGCCTGTATTGACCACCGTCAACAACAGGAAGGGGGAAAAGGATGTTGTTGCACGGCGAAGTAGTCCACAAGGGGGGGCATCCTTTTCTTCCGATGAACCGAATTTGGCCTTTAGAAGTTCTGGAAGACGAAGCAAGGCGCCGGCACAGGAACTTGATTTCTGAGAGAACAGGAAGGTGTGTGTGCGTCATGTGATTGATCCACACCGTTAGAAGCTCGGCTCGCACGACGTGAAAAAGGAGCAACTGGAAGCGTGATGCTTCTGTTGAGTCTACCTATTCTGTACGAGGTACTCGAGTACATCCCTCCTTCCAAGGAATCCAATGGTCGATGGGATGTGGGGAGCTCCTGCCCGGACTGCACTGCTGCCATCTAGCATCCAGCATCCAGCACTGCAGTGAATTCGCACCTTCCGCTGCCGAGGGGTGACGATGATTGGGACGGGGAGTGATCACGACATGCCGCAAGACCCATCCTGGCCCATTCTGCCCCATTTCGACCCATTCGGGCATCCGTCTCGCAGCATCGTGCATCGACATTGCCAATCACAATCGCCAGCAGAACCAGCTGACGGCACTGGCAGAACGGTCCATTGCATCCCAAATCTGCTTGTCGGCTCTTTCTTGTTGATTGACGACGATGACGATGACGATGGCGAGAACCCGTTCGCAGCAAGGCCGCCCGCTCCAGTCATTCGACATAGTCGACATGGTGCCATGGCAGACGTCTCCTGAGTCCTTCCTCTCGTGTCCTTTTTGCTCCCTTCGCCAGCGCCAAAAAAGCTTCCAGGGTTCCAAGAAGCCAAACGGACAAGTGGACAAGTGGATGAGAGGTTTAACGGTTAACCTCTCTACTCATCAATCGCCCTTTCGGGCTGTTAGCTAAGAACTTGTCATCCACTTGACCTCGCCGTTTTGGAGCTTTCTGTCACCCCACACGCGCGTGGAGCAGAACAATGGGGGAAACCTGAGCCGCCCAGGAAATCGTCAAGCGGTTACCTTCAAGTTTCCTTGGGGTGTCCGGGAAATGGTGCTAAAACGGGCACCCCCGTGAGAACCCCCAGCCAGTGTCCACGGGTTCTAGCGAACCCTGCCAAACCCTGGCAAGCCCGGTCCTTGGAGTGTGGGAGCAACTGCCAGTCCGTGGCAAGCCACTGGACTGGAGCCGACTTTGGGTATCGATGCCAGAAGGCCATTTCTGCCCAACCTTTGCCGGGGCTGTCGCTCCACCACCAGTCGTTTTGTCCAACCCAATCACTCCCTAGCAGCCGTCGTCGCCCTCTCTTCACTCGCTCGCCGCCACTGCTGGATGGCCTGTTGGGACTGGCAGCTCCTTGAGTCCTTATGCCTGTCTACCTCGACCATCGAGCTCCTGGGCAGCTGGACGCTCTGAGTCTGCCCGCTCTGGCGACCCCCCACCGTTGCTGCATCTGCTGGCCAGACTGACAGGTTTGGCAAGGGCACAGAGGCTTGACCCCAGACCTGTGGCCGATCTCTGATTCGATCTCGGATGCTACCATTGCTTCTTCCAAGGCTTGCTCTCGCTGTCTCCAGCGTACACCCCCCGGCGAGATACTGGCTCATCCTCATTGGGAAGCTTTTGTGGCTCCATCGCCCTTGTCGGCCTGTCACTTCGAGCGAGCAGCTCCTCTTCATGGTATGGTGCCTATGCTAGGGAGGAGAACAAGGACCAGGACCCAGGACCAGGACCAGAATAGCCCTCCCGCAAGTCTCCCGCTGCTGCCGTTCTGCAATGTACCGCCGTGTTTCCAGGAGGTCTCTGTTTGGAACAGAGGCAATGGGCGAGCAGTTGACTCTGTCCCAGAATTGCCCCAGCTGAGCAGTCATGTTGCCCGTGGCTTGAACGCTTTGCCCAATCCCGACTCAAGCCTTTTTTTTCCCTGTGCCCATTGTGCCCCTGCTTGCGAGGCCTAGGCTTCTCTGCTCCGGCTGTCTGACCTCTGTCTCCGTTTTTCGCCGTCTTTTTCGGGTTGTCTTGTCAAGTACTTTGGCACCCCGGTCCCGTCAATCGGATGTCTCTGGTTGCACTCCCAGCCCCGAAGTCCCCCCCACCCCCCTCTCCGAAAAAGTCTCCTAAGTCTCCTCATCCACAAGTTCCCACCCGTCCTTCCCTCGAGGTACACACACCCGCTGCAATTCCAGGCTTGCCCTCCCTGCAATTGGGCCGGCGGTACGTACCCTGCCTTGCCTGCCTACCTTGTTTCGCGACTCTCGGTTTTCCGGGCCTGACCACCCTCGAGACAAAATGTAGAAAAGAGAGCCCACCCCATCAGACCCTCATCTCAATTATTGTCATTACCTCTGTACGGTATTATCTTTAGCCAGAAGCAGCATTGCAACTGCTCACCTGTGTGTTCTACCATATTCATTATTATATACTGCTCTTCACACTCGATATCCGAGCAACTCTCACGCACCACCATACCCACACAAATCACCACCTCCAACGATTCCTGGCTTTGGGTCTGATACCCCTCTTTCTCAAGACGGCAGCGCAGTGCGACGACTTACACCCAAAAAAGTGTGTGAGTGACATTTCTCCCACTTATTTTCCCTCTCTCTTTAAATCCCCCCCCGCCTTCCACACCCAGCTTCTCCCACCAGCCTCTTATCAACTTGCATTATCCTCCAACTTTCTCAACCCCCCTCCCCCTCTCTACTCTACACCAACACTGCCTTCGTCTTTTCTGCGAGTATTTTGTTTATTTCCAACCACGCTGCATTGCCCATAACCAGAAGTCTGAGAAAGGCACGTGCAGCCTTGGATTAAACACGCAGGTCTTGGACACCCATGCTCTCTCGAACAATATCCCCTGCCTCCAGACCCCGGCCGCTCCAAAAATAAAGCGGTGTCTTGAAAGCTTTGCCCTCACCGCTCCGTCGGTCAAGCTGAAGCTACCCAACCACTAACACGGCCATATATTTGACTGTCCGCACAGTTTGTGAAACCCCCATAATCTGCATCTTGCGGTATCTTTTCACTCGGAAGCAAATTCCAGCACCCACAGTGGCCCACCATGGTCTCAACATTCCAGATGCAGTCGTTCTATAGAACGCCGTTAACGGTCGACACAACCCACGCTCAGAAGTTCTTTGAGGAGGAGGACGCGAGCATATTAGACGAGAACATCCTTGACCAGAATGGACTCGACTCGGGCTTGGAGATGTCACCGCCTATGGTAGAGAGCAGGAGAGACTCCTTCACAGTCTCGTCAGCACTGTTCTCGCCCAAGACGGAGGATTGGCAGTCTGTAGAGATGCAGTCTGTCCCATCAAACAACCCGTTCCTCGACCAACACAGCAACAACCCCTTCTTGCATCAGAGCCATCAGTCGGCATATCAAAGCCACCCTTGGCCCATGACCAGCTCTGGGTCCGTAACACCTCTGCAAACCTTTGACGGGCTACCGGCCGAGTACGAGAACAATATCTCCCTCTTCCACAGGCCAGTCACCATGCAGGCGCAAACTCCATTCAGCAACCCCAACAACCAAGTCGCCATGTTCCAACAGCTCGGACACCAGGCATCGCAGTCAATACCCACATCACCACAGAAAGACCTGTGGATGAACCAGGATCTGAAGAATCAGGGCATGGCCAAGAGGCCCCGACCCAACAGCCCCCTCATCCGCTCACACAATGAGCTCCGCAGGGGTGATGGCATCCGCAAGAAGAATGCCCGATTCGATATTCCTGCCGAGCGCAACCTTAGCAACATTGATCATCTCATATCGCAGTCGACAGACGAACAGGAAATCAAGGAGCTCAAGCAACAAAAGCGTCTGTTGCGCAACAGACAAGCAGCGTAAGTGGCCCTGGCACCGCTCCCAAGTTCAGCCACACTAACAAATCCAACCAGCCTTGATTCGAGACAGCGAAAGAAGCAGCACACTGAGCGACTTGAAGATGAGAAGAAGCAGTACACCGAGGTCATCACCAGCTTGGAAGACTCGATCGCCAAGCTCGAAAGGGATATGGAGCAACTCCTCCGCGAGAAGCAGAACTACGAGGTATACATCGACGAGATGAAGAGAGATCAGGAGGAGATGATCGGCAGGCACACCATCGAAACGGGCGAGCTGCGCAAGAAGATCAGTGTCCTGTCCAACCACGTGCAGACCCTTGAGGGTGCCGCCATGTCGACAGCGTCGACCGCGCCGAATACGTCCGGATTCGGGGGCGCTTTCGAAGACATGGACGGTATCACCATGGATGGCCCGTGGGATAACATGCCAATGTTCGGCGACTTCCCCATGGAGCAACCTGCAGAGGTTAAGCAAGAGATGCAGATCATTCCTGTAAAGAAGCCCGAGGTGGCCTTGCCGACCGACCCCGAGAAGCCCTCGCAGCAGGGTGGGCTTCTGTTCATGCTCTTCCTCGTCGGTGCTTTCGTTCTCTCGAGCAGGTCGACGCCAAGCATCCCACGCGTTTCGGAGGATGTTCGCGCTGCGTCCGCCACCCTTCTCGAGAACGTGCTCAAGGATGCCGGTGTCCCCCATGGCGCTTCTACCATGGATGCAATGGCCCCACGGCCATCGGGAAACAGCTGGGCTCAGTCTTCTGGATCTTCACTACCCATTGCCGCCCCAGTGATGGATAGCGTTGCACCGTCGATGCTTGGTGAGATGGCCGACGCCTTGACGCAACCGACAGAGCAGCAGACCAACGAGCAGCTCTTCTCGCTGTCAGCTGCGCAGTATAACGGCTTGAACTCGCAAGATTTCCTGCAAAACGCTCCGGCCGAAAGGTCAACGAGCCAGGGCAGGCGAAACCTAGCTGAGGCTCTTGCCAGCATGCGCAACTCGAACAAGCAGTCGGCTGCCGAGGTCTACACTCGTTCGCTGCTCTGGGATCAAATCCCGGGCGACGTCGTCCGCAGCTTCGCCAAGATGGTGGCAGAGTCACAAGGCGCTGCAGGGGGGGACGACGACACGTAATTGACGACTTTATGACGAAATGACCACCCACGATCACGACCACGACCTACGATATCACCACTCCATTGTTTTGTTTTCCTAGCTCGTCGTGTTTCCGGCTCGCAAGCTTTCTTTTACCCACATACAATTCATCCGCTCCCGCGACACACTCAGACATCTGCTGCTCACGCACCGAAAGCTGTTTACTTCTTGCGATCCTGTTCGCGACAGGGCACTCCTTTTTTTATGATTTTACTGCGAATTTTTTTTGAGATACTTAGCAGGCGAGCGAGCATTGAATTTGTCAATATTTTCTTATATTAATCTCCTGTCTTTTTTCCGTGGCGCAGGCATCTGGTTATTTTATACGCACAGCCTTGCTGCGAGGTCGGCAAGCGGAACATGGCTATTAACGGCGGTTCCGGGCTGAGTCCTTTTTTATATTTTTTTGTTGACTTGACAGGCGGCGGACAACCCCGTCTTGCTTTCTTTTTTTGTACTCTGAAGGGGAAAACCGGGCAATGGCTGTGATTTCGGACGAGAGCCAGTCTCGCGCGGGCAGACAGACCCGACACATCACAGATTGGAATCCGGGCTTTGGGGGAAGGATGAATTGGGGCTGGGGAAGGGGACGGATTCTGGGCAGCAGCACGCGCACAGGGATGCTTTGCGGGGAAGAACCCCAGTTGAAGATCAAACCTTGTTGCAGGTGCGAACCGACAGTCTGACGACAAACTTTCCTTTTTTCCCTTTGTTTTACACATCTCACCACCACACTCTTTGGCCCTCTGGCTATCTTTTCCTTTGAATATCACGAATCAGCATAGTCTGGGAGGAAATATTTGATTGGCATCGCTCATGAAACTGCGATGGCCACCTTGCGGCAAACATGGCAGCAAACCGGACGACGGGCGCGCGCTTAACGAACAGATGACGGAAACCCAACGATCACAGCAGCAACTTGACTTTTGGTGGGGGACTTTTTTGGGAAGAAGCTCTTCTTCGCCGACAGGATGAACAGAAGCATATTCCATTCCAACATTCCCTGAACATTATTCTCGTAGCTACATACACATACAAGCTAGGCAGCAAATACCTACTAAGAAAGGCATAATTTGCCCCAGAAACTGTTCTTTTGATCGATCGTGTTGTCTGCCTTGAACCAACGCTCAGCCGCACGCTGACGACTTACTTTTGTTACTGCCACCCTTTCGCTACATCTTGTCTTGAGAAACCCCACCGCAATAAGCGCCCGTCAAGAAAAGTGAGAGAAGTCAGCAGTCTAAATCCTCACTGAGGGGCACTGAGGGGTTTGTCTCAACCCGTCAGACTACAGTGTCACTGGGCACTGCAAGGGATCCATCGTTCGAGCATTGGTTTTAGTAGCGAATCAGTCATTTTCAGAACGTCTGCTGTTGGTTGCTAAACATACCGATGACAACCCCCTTGTGATGAATGTGCATATTTATCAGCCGTGCGATGGATGCTACGCTGCGTCATTGTATCTCATTATTCTTGTGTCATTTTTGAAGGAAAATTTGGAGTGAGTTATAGAGGCGCGGAAAGTGACTAGGCGTATGTACATGTGCAGGGTAGATAGTGTGTGCGTGTGTGGGGGGGAGATGAAATAACCGCGATGCGGGCAAGTGGTAGTGAACTTGAGATATTTCCCTTCTTTTATTTTATCTGGAGTGTGGTGTGGATGATCAAGACGTTAGTTGGGTTGGGCTATAATACAGTAAAGTACTTAAGAAAGATGGCATTCTGGATGATGGACACCTATAATAGGGGTAGTCGGAGAGGTGGAAAAAGAGCAAAATTAAAAAGAGAAATGTCTCCTCGACCGGAATCGAGCCGGTGACCTTTCGGTATACAAATTGTCATTTACAGCCGAACGTGATATCCAACTACACCACAAGGAGTTTATTTGAGGTTGAGTTGGGGCGCGGATAATCGTGCTCTTCTCTGAGTAGAGTGGGGCGAGCGAGTGGGGTTGGTTGCAAAGAGGTCGGGATCAAGACATTGCTGTTATGGCTCAAGATGCTATGATCGACTCTCTATTGCATAGCCCGCCCGCATGGACAAGAGTTCACGAGACAAAATTTATCTTCTTTTCAAATATTATGTATCTGCAGTGTTGTTATTATTAACTTGCCCGAACTTTCTTTTCTGGACATTTATTACCGAGTTGTTTTCTCGTTGGCTACAAATCCCGCATGACACTTCTAGGTTCCCTTCACTTTGGAAGCTTGCTACGCAACAATTCCAGATTTACCATCCTCCCAAGGAATCTTTTGGGTGGTCACGAACGAAAAATGACAGCCAACCAGACAACTTGGTTCTGAGAGAAGAGGCTCGGGACCGACTTCAGTGTTGCTGGTGCCGCAACGTCGCATGGCATGGCGTGGTTTGGTATCTGCCGTTCTTGTCTGAGTCTCTCTGACTTCCCCCCACCGACCGACCTACCCGAGCGCAACGTCAGCAACGTCAGCAAGCTGAAGCTGCTGCGCTAGCCTTGTAGAAGAGACATGAAATCTGGGGAAAGAATTCGTTAGTTGGGCGGGTTGGTTGGTGGTGGGGGAACACGGCAAAGAGAGCGAATGCGTGGGGAAGGGCACTGGCACTGGCTGGTATCGTATCTTTTTCTCTTTTTTTCCTTTTTTTTTTTTTTTAACGCGGGCTGACGAATTTCAGTTTAGTTTTTCGACTTTAGCCAGAAACCGAAAGGATGCCTTGGCTTGCAGGAGGTGGACGCTCGAGTGGTGTGTGCGTCTTGCTTGGGAGTTCCCAGGCGATTGGGCACCAACAGCTCGATTGGATGAGAACGTTGCCCACATTTCTTGGGGAGGTGGGAAGGCCAGGTCCGGCCACGACCGGCATGCATGAGGGCTGCAGATGTGCTGTGTCAGGAGCCCCAGGAATGGGGGAAGGAAAAGGATGAGGACTGCGAGACCAGCGACCTCACGCAGAGCGAGCCAAAGACGGTTTGTTTGGTTGGCGGTGTTTTGTTTCTCTCGGCAGGCTGCCGTAGCCACCCCCTTGCTCTGCCGCCGACAGACCCATTCTCTTCCTTTCCTCTTCTTCCAGTCAGTCTTTGCCCAGGCATGAAGGACAACCCCCCCCCCCCGTTTGTGTCGTCGGTGGAAGTCCACCAATCTATGTCCAACAGCCGCCGCCCCGCAAGGGCACATAGGTAACACACGCCTCCTGCTGTCCTCTCGTTGCAACGGTGGACAAAAAGCATGCTGCCGTGCGACCGTTTCTTCCCTCGACCGTTGTGGACCGACGCTTTTCGGAGCGAGCTCACACGAGAAGAACTACCTAGCCAGTCAGGCCATCGAAGTGACCCGGAAATTCCCCGTCCCCCAGCCCCTGAAAATCGTCCGACTGGAAGCCGGGACACAACAAGAGCACAGGGGAGGGGGTCGGGCTTGGAGGAGTCACAAGATGCAACGGCGTACAACATACACATAGGCTTTTGTTAATTTCCCTAAAGATCCACGCATTTATTTCCGACCCTCCCGCTTAACCGTTTGACGAGAGGGGATAGAAGAGAAGGGAAGGGAAGGGAAGGACGGGAGGAGAGAGTCTGGCTTTTCTGTACAACAAGCACTGAGACAATCGCCGTCACTCCCGAATCTTGCTTCTTTGGGGTTTTCTTTTCTTGTCCTATCGAGACTTCTGTCATACCAACATCAGAAGTGGATCACACATACGCACCGAGAAGCAGAGAGAGGTATATACCAATGCAATTCGTCCGCTGGACCAAGCTAGTGTCGATATTTGTTCCACGGACTCTTGCGTCTCGGCGCAACACAGGACGGAAGCGCTTCGTAAGAAGTAATAAAAAAACCCGTAGTCGATGAGCCGTGCCCCCTCCCCATCCCCCAAACCCGGGCCGAGCATCGAGAAGGAAAGGCCTGCTATACCGGCACACATCTTGACCCTCCCGACAGCCTCGCCCCTTTGTAATACGTATTTAACCTTGGTGTTTCCTTGATCAAACGCCTTTCCAATCATGGGACCGAGCGTCTTTCAGGGGCTACTAGGAACTATATGTGATATAATTATGAGATGATTATTACATCACATCGGAGTATCAAAAGTGAAGCCCTATCCATCGACTCTATGCTGTTTCCCATACCGTGAGCTCTGAACTACCCGAGGCGGTTTGTTTGGAAATGTCGACTTTCTCGTATTTGGTCTCCTCTCGCAGTGTTCCTTTTCATGACGGTTATTAAAACCATGACAACCACTCATTTGAGCCGAATGGAAAGAAAATACACCCAGGTAACCAAACCAAAGACTTCTTTTATCAAAACGCAGAAAACCGGCTACTAGGCTCATGTTTGCTACGCAAGTGAGCGAGCGTATTTCGGCGGAGTGTATTATCCTGGAAACAAATCAAGGCATGCACCTTACCAAGTAGATAGGTACTTAGTGTTGATATTCCAAGGGGGGAACTTCAGATATCTCTTCACGCCCAGCGTCATAAAATTAGAATCATTTCATTACAAAAGAAATTTCTAGTGAGAATCTCTGCATTTTGGTTTTGACATGGTAAATGATGAGTCTTTGTTTACATGGCCTGAGCGCCGTGGCGAGGGTTAAAAGGGGGTTATTCATCGCATATACCCAAACATGGCAACCACGATTTACAAAGCGCAGCAACTTGGTTCATGTTCCACACGGACCCCCGATGGTCTCAAACTCGTATTGTAAAAAGTATGTAAGTCTTGTCTATCCAATGCATCATCCATGTCTGGCTATTTCCAATATATGCACAAACATATATAATTTTGACTTTTCGCATCATCAGACCTTCATCGTCACCAACCGTGCCCCCAGAAGCCCACCTATCTACCATTACAAAACCAAACATATAAGTAACCCAGTCCATGGTCTCGAACTTTGCAGGATTGGTGAATTGAGCCTGACATCACATACATCATCAAACTCTCAACAGAATGGATCGATGGGCATTTTGAACCCGGTGTGTCGCGAAAGAAAAACAAACCCCCCGAAAGAAATGAAAGCAGCCAAATAAAACCTCTCTCTCACTCCGACGCGCGCCAGCCACGGAAAAGCAAACAGAGGCAAAGAAAACAAACAAGAAAAAGAAGTACCATCTGCAATGCAGAAGAAGCAGGGAATCAACAATGCCCCATCCATCTATCCACATTAATCGAGTCGTCCAGCTTTGCCTCTCCCCCCCCCCCCCCCCCCAAAACAACCAACCGGGAATACCGACCACGACGGGCATGGTGGCGGCGACGAGGAATACTGCCCACTCACCACCCTGCCCAGTTAGAGGAAACCGACCGCACTTTGATACGACAGGCCGACGCAGCAAGCTGTGCCAGGAGGCAGGAGGAAGGTTTGCCTCGTATCAATCCTTGCAGGCGTGCTTCTTCTCCCCGGCTTCCTTTCTACAACTTTGCCTCCCCCACACTGTTTGAATATGCATGGGCGCATCCCATTCAATGCAGCGGACTGCAGCGTTTGCCCGCAACCCCACATATTATTAGACGGGGGGGGGGGGGGGGGAAGGGGACAGAAATGGATGTATACATTCAAAACGGAGAGTATCACTTCAGCTGAGTAAGGACGTGTAGTTGTCGGTGGCTAGAGATTTCACATAGTGGGCAACGTACACAAATAGCGTTAGCTCTTGAAACTTTCAATTCATCATTTTGTCCGTGTTCCCTCGTCGGTCCCGCCGCCGCAACGAACAGGAAGATGGAATGATGGTATAAACGGGCGGCGACGGCGGCATTGTAACCTCGACCCTGAGCTGCAAATGAGCGTACGTCTCTTACCCGCGGATACCTAGACAACAGATGTAATGCTGCCAGCGATCTATAATCTCACAGCTGTGACAGTACGCCAAAGACCTTCCTGTGTCGTAACCCCATCATGACGGGCCCTGACTAACATGGAGATACAGTGTCCAAAGCTAGGGGATGAGAGAGTGCGCATCAGCGAGCCAGCCGCTGCCCACCAGCCCTGGCTTGACTGTGAGTCTGCCATATTACTTACTGCTGACGGCTTGTAGTGTAGGCTGTGGCAAGTCTCTCACTATTTCTTCTTGCCGTTTCCGGGGTCGTATTTCTCCTTCCAGATCCTAAAAAGCAACGGGGCAGATGCAATCAGCAATTTGATACCGTATCGGCAGGGTCGAAAAGCGCCAATACAAAGAGAGGTTGCCCGATGGGGGTAGACGAGTCTTGCTGAGCTGCTGCGGCCAGAACTAAGACCCACAGCAACCGCTTAATCGATAATAAGTACTTTGATTGAGGAAATTGAAGCCTGGGGGAGGAGAAGCAGTGCCCAACCAGCTTAGGCAGCTGGCAGGAAGAGGAGGAAGATGGAGGGGGGGGTGTGGGCGCAGCAGTGCCAAAACAAAAACAGGGCGAGCGAAGGTCATTGGGGAAAATATGGGGAGTACACGCATCATGCTGAATGGCAGGCCGCAAGTCATCCCCAACGGCAGACATGCGCCTTTTCCCCCGCGATGACCCCATGAAGCCTCGCATGGTCACGCTTCTTTTGTGCTTCTGCCATTGGGCAACGGGAAATATGGAAAGAAAGAGGCTAGATCGCGCGAGTAAAAAGTGAACGGTCAGCTTGCTTACCAGGTATTGCCAATTATCTTGTTTCCGTTCTTCTCGGCCAGGCGATAGTACTTCGCCGAGGCAAACTGTCAAAGAATTGCCCAAGTCAGTTTTATGTGACACATCTCGATGTGCGCTCGTGGGGGACCTGTTCCGGGCCTCTGATTCGCCGTCTTCCCAAAGCCTCGTTGATGCCCAACTCCCGATCTCAGCTGCCAAACTCAGTGGCTGGCAACCTGCTTTCGGAATGTGCCCGACCAAGCACGAGGACAGTGCCATGTGCTGTCCGCTTGGCAAAACAAGGTCGGTTGACGGCAGCATCATGAGGTGTGCAGGAAAGGGGCATCTCGATTGTTCCTGGTGAGACAAAACTAACCTTGTCTTTTTTGGTGCCGAATCCCTCCAGATAACACCATGCTACTTCATTCATTGCGTCTAAGGGGGAACGCAGGTGGTGGTCAGCTCTGGTGGTTGGTCATGGGGGATATCATCCTGAATGACCTACCAGTATCTCCCAGGTTTGCTGCTGTTTCGTAGTACTTCAAAACAAAGTGTTAGCCACAACATGAGATTGAATCAAGCGGTGCCAGTCATCTGATCACGGCAGGGGCCAAAGACGGACGATGAAATATTGCCCGGTCAAAAAAGAGATGGAAAACCCACCTGCTTCGCGGCAATAGGGTCCTTGGGAATCCCCCAGCCGTGGCGGAAGCAGTTCGCCAATTCAAAGATGGCTAGCACAAGCTCTCCCTTGGCTGCTCCTCCCTTTTTAAGCCCTGCCTGCAGTGCGAGGTTCTCGATATCGGCGGCGTTTGACGCTGCAGCAGATAGGTAATTGACGGCCGCGGCCGCGTCCGGGGTGCATCCCCATCCGTGCCTGGGTTTCGATTTAGCGAGTGATCTTGGCCATTATTGGGCAATCCAGACGTTGCGTGGCCATTGCCACGGCCATACGATGCCTCCCGCGGGAAAACCCCTCATCCCTACTGCGGCGACCGTGCCTCGAATGCATGGGGTACATCGATGCAACCACCCAGTGGAGAGGGACGCGAGAACGAGGAGGAAGTCACACATACCTCAAAGCAAGACCATACAAGACCTGGCTCAAGGGGTTATTGGCGCCTTTTGGATCGGCCAGTCGCCCAAACAAGGCCGTTGACTCCTCCAGCTTCCCTGCTTCGTGTAGCTTGATGGCCTCCTGGATATTGTCGTCGATCGCCTTGGACGACACGAAGCCCTTTTGCGGGCCGGAGGTCGGTGGCGGACCGTCATCGCTCGATCCATCGCCCATGAGACGTATCTGGGGAGGGTCTTGACTGACGATGCGGACGGGCGAGGCCGGGCGGCTGCGCTGCTCTTCGTTTTTGCGGGCCAGAATGGTGGCGCGCTTCTCCCACTGCAGCTCGGTGCCCTCGTCGTCGCCGCCGTCGTCGGGAGCGTGGATCTCTGGCAGGTTCTGGGGCACATGGTCTGAGCCCGCGGGGCTTCGGCTTAGGTGCAATCGCTGTGACAGGCGCTTTCCAGGCGTGTTGGAGCCACTCTTGCTGCTCGACACCGACTCGCTACGGCTGCGGCCGCTGCGAAAGACACCGCTCAGGCGTGACCTGTGGGCGGATCCCGAGTGCGAATCGACCGTCAGATACGACGAGGCATCGTCATTGGAGTCGCCGGTGCCCGGGCTGGCGGGGCCACCTGGCGGGTGGATTATTTCCTCGGTGTATGTATCGGAGCGGACAAAAGTAAAGTTGGGACCAGCGAGGCGCGAGACTGTTTCGGGGTCGGGACCCTCGCCGTCGTCGAGGGTCTGCTTCTTCTTGAGGAGATCGCGGATACCCATCGCGGTTGCGTTTGCGGGTATGACGGTAGCAAAGCGTACAGTAGTAGAACAGCAGGCTCAAGTATCGTATCGTATCGTATCGTATCGTATCTTGTCGTGTCGTATCGTATAGAGTTGCCTGGTCCAGCGCTTCGTCGATGTTCTCTGGCGGGTACTGGTTACGGCGGGGTCGAATACTGGGGGGTATCGTGGACTATCGCTGGGCGCAACCTCCAGTGGAGCAGATATATCCAAACAAAATGTAAACGGGACAAACGACGATTGACGCTCGCACTGGAACCCTGACGAGGCTCAAGGCGCCATTTCAGTGGACTTCAGCTCGTCGACGGACGGCTCGGAGATTGGACGGCGTCGTCGGAATAATTGGCGCGAGGACGGGGCTGAGCAAGCATCGCTGAGGACTCAGGAGGACTGCTTGCAGAGCGGCCGGGACGGACCCCGCGACCAAGTGGGTATGATTGGCAGTCAGGGAGGTGGGCGAGGTGGGTTAGCAATTGCTGGGCACGGGGCTGCCAAAGTGTGGGCTTTGAAACAGGGACCGCCATGGTCGACTGTCAGCGTGCTGCTGTACTGTAATTGGCAAGACTTGATGCAGATGCGAGGGATGGGTCTGAAAAGAGGCTTGGCTGTTGGCGCTCGCAAGAAAAGAAGCACATCAAGAATGGTGCTGGAGACAGCGGTTGATGAGAGGTAAGGTGACCTATTTGAGTTTCCCAGTGCTTGTGTTCTCTTTAAAAAGACCAACAAGTTGGTGGTCTTTCAAGGCAAAGTTCCACCTCACAGCCAGCGCGTCATACGGCACTGCGTATCGAAAGCAGCATATCTAGGTATACACCTAGGTATATCTGATAAGCAGGACAAGAACATTGAGGAAATGGAAAGCACAAGGCTAGCGAAAATAAATAGATTCCTCTCGGTGCTTGAAGTGGTTCGAAAAGAAGACACAAGATAAAACAGATGTAAGCCAAGTTGGAACTGGATGGTCTTGGGCTAATAATACGTATATTTTGACAGGGCAGAGGCTCATGTTGGGATGGTGCAGGATACAAGACCCCTTGGTTACCTTTTCATGGCCACCCTCCATGTAATCTGTCCTTTTATCCCAAGATCAGATGGAAGACAACAAGCGTTTCTCATGAACTTGCTGGTTATTAAGCTTCGTCTTGGAAGAGGGTATATAACCCCACACCAAGGCCATTGAATTGAAGTGGGGCATTCATATATCCAATCTCATGGACTTTACTGCATCAAAACTCAGCCCGGTTAGCTCAGCTGGTTAGAGCGTCGTACTAATATCGTCTTTCGGCCATATTTGGTGATGCGAAGGTCAACAGTTCAATCCTGTTACTGGGCAATTCAATGTTCACTTTTTGCCGCCGCTGTTGATTTTTAATACTGCTCGTCTAAGCTTTGGAGGGCAGTGACGACCAAAGACAGAGTGCCCACAAATGGTAGGAAACCTTTATTTGACTGACTGCTCTTTCCTTCTTCGACTGTGTAACATACCTACCAACCTAAACCACCTAAGGTACCTACCTAGGCTTGCTAGGTAAGGTAGGTACCCAGGTTTTAGTGTAACAATTTTCATTTTCCCTCAGCGAGCGGTGTTGCACGTAACCCAAGTCAACCCGAACAATTAACCTCACATGCCGCAGCCCTTCAGTTTGCGATACCGAGTTCCGATTGACACTCATGCCCACTGCCTCGTCTAGACCAGCTACCCAATTTAGCACATGATACAGTCGTTCGCAAGGTCCCTCACAGGACTTGCTCCTCGACACTCCTACACACCAGAGTTCCCAGGCCACCTCGTCTTGGTGATTCCAATGATCCCATAGGCTACACCGCCTCGCTAATATCCATTAGCGTTGGTGAATTCGTTGAGAAGACCTACATAGTTGCATGGGCCTTGACCCAGAAGGGAAATCAGTCTCGAATTCCCTCGTCCTGGCTGTCCTGCAGCACGGGCCTGCCAGCCACGAACGTCCCCAGACCCGAGCTGAGGGTGCGACCAGGGTTCCCTCTCGGACCTGCATCTGCTCCGAGCAGCAAATTCATGGCTGTTCTGCCTCAAGCATAAGCCCAGCGAGGCCCGCCGCCGCCGCCCCCGCCGACTCTGCGGAATACCCCGGATACCTGCGTTGAAAAATGGCGCCGAACTCGATCCCAGCGCCGCCACGACGCTCGCTGACACAAAAGGGTGTCGAGAGAAAAAGGCCCGGCCCGGCCCCCAAGCCGCTGTCAGAGCGACTGGCCAAGAAAGCAGCCAAACCCGTGAGGCGTGTCGAGCGCTCATACTCGCGCGAGCGCAAAATCGAGGTGCTGATGTTTTTGTTGAACCACCGCGTCCCTGACCCGCGCCCGCGCAAGGTCCCCCGCCGTCGTATTGGCCAACCTCACGAGGAGGAGCTCACGCAGCCCATGGTCGCTGCCTCGAACGGCGAGTTGGTCTGGTACCGCGCCCCGACGTACGCCGAGGCGTCCAACTGGTGGAAGATTCCAACGCCCACGATACAAGGATGGTGGGATTCGCGCGAGAAGCTCCTCGAGGGCACCGGGGTTGCGATCCCCAAGGTCGGTCCGGGCGGGCTTGCAATGAGAGAGAACGGCGAACTTGAGAGCGAGTTATCGCAAGCCCCGGTTTCCAACCCGGGTCAAACTGCTGCGCCGCAACAAGCTCAAGCACCCGCTCCCGCTCCCGCTCCCGCGCCGGCAGCCGCAACACCCACACCCACTCCCGCAGCTCAACCTGCCGGCCCTCCGGCTCCACCGCTCACTCCCGTCAGTCCTGTTGCCCCGGCCAGGTCTGCACCGCCTCCAAGTGTCACGGCATCCACTTGGACTGCCGCATATCCTCCTCCCGCTCACGTTCCTGCCGGACAACAACAATCACCCACGAATGTGCATCAATCGCCTGCTATGAATGCAACAGCCCAACCTCCGACCTTCTCTGCGGGCCAACGGTCATCGCCGGCTGCTCCGAACGGAGCTCAACCGTCTCCCTTCTATGCGGGTCAACGGCCTCCGCCCCCCGCTTCGAATGGAGCTCAACCCCCTATCTTTTATGCGGGCCAACCGCCACCGCCGCCTGCTGCGGACAGAGCTCAGCAACCCCCGGCCTTCTATGCAGGCCCACAGCCACCGCCGCCTACTCCGAGCGGAGCACAACCCTCTGCTTTCTATGCGGGCCAACAGCCCCCGCCGCCTGCTTCAAACGGAGGTCAACTCCCAGCTAGCCAACAACCCAATACGAATAGCAGTGCTCAATCTCCAGCTTCCGCCATTGTCGATTTGTATCATGCCGGTAACCACGCCCCCTTAGCTGCCTATCCCAGTCAGCAACAGATGTACGGAGCCCCTGCTATGCATGGCAACACTTACATGAGCCCATATCTAGGCCAGCAGCAACAGCAGCAACAGCAGCAGCAGCAATATCCGCCGCAACATCAGCAGTACCGCCCGCCGCAATATGTACATTATATTCTGCAGCAACATCCGCAGCAGCCTCCTCAACATCCTCCCCAAAAATCTCCGTGGCAGCCTCCGCGGCAGCCTCTCCAAGAACCCCCACAACAGCCTATAGAACAACTTCCACCAGTTCCTGTCACAAACGTGGCCCCGTCACTATTACCATCCCCACCGCTCGCTGCTACTGCCACCGAAGACAGCGGCTTTGGTGATGCCGCAGCTACGCTCGAAACGCCCGCCACGAGTGGGGGCAGCCTCTCGGAAATGGACCAGGACCAAACCCCTTCATCACTCAACAGCCCGCCTGAGTCTGCGGTTCCACTGGACTCGGGCTCGGCCACGAGCTCTCGTCAGCAGACCATTGAGCCAAGCACGGAGCCGGTTACTCCTGCTTCCTGAGGCGTATCTGAGGGTAGCTGTATATGGGATTCGGATGACTGAGAAGGGAGGGGGCACACTCACTTCTATTAATTAATTGGGCTAGAAGAGCGGTATTGGAACTCATTCCCCATTCATATTTTATAGATATCAGATCTGGGGGCTCTGGCCAACGAGGATAAACTACATCAATGTTGTCGTGGAGAAGATGATACAGTGGGAGAGGGGAGTTCTGTTGGTGGGTTTACTTTTTAGTATTATACCATGAACGAGAAACCCATTCTTGGTTTGTTTATTTTGTTCTTTTGCCCCCTTGGCTGTTTTGCTCGGTTGTATGCCGTGATTCTGCTTGCGTCGCCGTCACTCGGCCATGGTTGCTGTAACTGATCAATCATTAATGTGGGTTCAGTCTCATCCACACACCACTCTCTCACATTGTCTCCTCGTCTAGTCTCACTTTTAGCACCGTTCACCTAGCTATTGTCTCACTCACTCCATTAAACTTAACCCATACTAAGACATCGAGTAACAACACCTCCCAGACATTTGATGATGATGGGATGACATGAGTTCAGAACAAAAATAAAATATATATTTCTTTTCCCGCGTCACAACGCCCTAATCAGCCCATAGTACACAGGCGACGCCCTCGCATCCGTCGCCTAATTCTAATGCAATCTACGACACATGCACAAATGCGCGCTTACGCACCGCAGCGTTGCTCTTCTCCTCGGCTTCCTCGTCCCACTTCTCATCGACAAAGCCCTTGACGCTCTGCTCCTGGATCTGCATGCCGACAATCTTGAGCGCAGCAATGTTGTAGCCCATCTCGTCCTTCTGGCGCTTGAGGGCGGCGCGGAGGTTGGCGCGGATGCCGTCGAGCATAGCGCGCATGGTGCGGCTGGCGATGACCTGGCGGTGATGCGTCTTGAGCATGAAGAAGAGGATGCGGCAGGTAAGGGGGATGTTCATGGACCGCAGGGCGAAGATGTTGAGGAAGGTGAATAGCATGGGCACAGATGCGAAGGGCAAGACGAGAAGCGCGTCATGGAGCGCCGAGGCCTTGATCCGCTGAAGCACGTTCATCACGTACACCTCGGCACTGATGTTGCCAAGCGCAATGAAGATGGTGTTTCGCTGGGGCAGCGCCATACGGGGGTTGCCGGAGATGCGCTTGGCTTCTTCCCATTCTTGAATGATGTTGAGGTCGGCCATGCCCAGCTCGAGGGCCTCAGCGATGCGTTCGCCTGCCATCATGGTCTCGACCGTCTGCTTGCTGGCGGCGCCAACCTCGCGGTTGGCATCCTCAGAGTCGGGGTCGGCTTCGAGAGATGTCGTGAGGGTGTTCTCGTATAGCTCCTCTATCTCCTTCTCGCGCTCTTCCTCGAGGAAGATCTGCTCGTCCGTCTCCTCCCACACCCGGATGCTCTTGTCGTGACTCGCACTGACGAGGAACATACCACTGTGGCTAACGGCCAACGCCCAGATCTCGCCGTGATGGCCATCGATCCGCTGGATCTGTTCAAACTTGTCTGCGTCCCAGTACTTGATAGTCCGGTCTTTGCTAGCACTGAAAAAGTGGTGCCCGTTCTGGTCGGAGTTATGTGGGACGAAAGCAACCTGTAGAATACTGTCCTGGTGCCCAAATAGCGCCTTGTGGCAGTCGCCAAAGTCCAAACCCCATATCCTGATATTCTTGTCTGCGGAACTGGTGACAATGAGTTTGCTGTCGTAGGAGATGTCCATGCTGAGAACGGGAAGCTTGTGACCGTATAGATTCAAGTACAGCTTCAACGTATCGACAAAGAAGACCTTAACAGTGCTGTCAAGAAGAGCGACAGCAAGCAGTTTTGAGTCGGGAGAGAACTTCAGGCTGAGGATGTCGTCGGATACCTTGAGAACCCTCGACTGAACAAGCTTGAGCTTAGGCGTCGTCCTGGTTGTGCCCAGCACTTGCTCCTGAACAATCTTGAACTCCCAGAACTTGGCAGTCTTATCGGCGCCACCCGATGCAACAGATTTGCCATCAGGGTGGACTTGCAAAGACCAGATGGCACTGCCTTCATGTGCGTTGACACTCTCCAGCAACGTTGCCGAAGAAACGTCGTAAAGTTGAAGCTCTCCTTCTTTGGTTCCAACAACCACCACCTTGTCACCAGGAAGGAAAGCGCAGCAGAGGGCGTAGCCACACTCGAACGTTCGGATGCAGGTCTGGGTCCGGATGTTCCAGATTTTCAAGGAACCGTTGGCTGCAGATGCCAGCATCTTGTCGTCAGAGCTGATGGACAGCGCTCGGATGTCAGTCCGGTGTCCTGGAAGGTCGACAGCCAGTGCCCTGTTGTAGTCTGGCGCATCACTTTTCGCCTTCAGCTTATCTCTGCCGACAATGGTATACAGCTCAAGCAGGTTGTTTATGCCTCCGACGAGCAGTTTAAGGTCCTTTTTCCCTGTGCTCATAGCCCAGTCAACTGACCGAACTTTTCCTGTCGTTCTGACAATAACATGTTGGGCAAACACATCCGAAAGGTCGGCTTTCGTAATGTCCTCGGCGTTTTCGTCACCGTCTTCCATTTCGAGATCCCCATCCGCCTTCTTCCCCTTGGCCAGCTTCTCTCTTCTCCTTCTCCGTTTCCTCGCCAAGGTCTTCTTGATTTCTGTTTCTGTTCGTATCCTCCAGATCTCCACGTTCTTTTCGATTCCGTGCACCGCAAAATAGTCGCGACGCGGATGGAAGACGACTTCGATTGCTCTTTCTCTGCTCTGCCGATGCAGAGTCCCCCTATCCACAAGGAATTTGACAGTCTGGGAGAGGTCGACCTTTTGCGCCGAGGAAGAAAGCGCCGCCACGTCCAGAGCCCAGACCTTCATCTCACCATCGTTTCCAGCCGTAATGCAGCCGCTAAAATCAGGAGAGACTCCCAGCGCCCAGCACTCCCCGTTCGTTTGCGCTACATGGGTCTCGACGCAGTGGCGTGATGAAAGATCCCAGAGCTTGATGAGCGCATCTTTCCCTGTCGTGAGAAGGAACCCTTCCGAGTCCTCAATGTCCACGACCATTGCCAAGTCCCCGTCGTCTCCCTGTACCTGGGCTTCCGGCTCGATGAAGCGTAGCCCAGTGATTTGGTCCTTGTGCCCGCGTAGCTTGTATTGGCCCACCTCGGCAACCAGATCCCAAACAATCACGTCGGTGTCCTTGGAGCCGCTGGCGAGGCGCACACCCGTTTTGTCGAATGCGAGTATGGTGATGGCCGACTTGTGGCCGTTGAAGTTGACGACGGCGGTGGCGATCTTGCTATCCCACAGCCGGATGCTGCCATCTTCGTAACCGACAGCGAACAAGTCGGGGTCGGTTCTGCTCTGGGCAATGGCCGTCACCTGTGCTCTGCAGTTCTCATCGTGCCACCGGCTGAGGAGCTCGCCCTTTTTTATATCCCAGACGAGAACCTCTTCATTTGCGGCAACGACTGCCTGGCCAGCGCTGGTGCTCGACTTCTCCTTGGACGACGAGGCCCAGACGAGATTCGAAGTGCTGGTTGCGACGAGACCGAACGACTTGGAAGGCTCGAATTTGCTGCGCCAATCATTGGGTCAGAACGTAAGAATGGCAATCACAGCCCCTAAAGATGGTTCACGACTTACAGGTAAGACTTTACCATGTTGGCGACCACAGATTACAGTCTATCTCCAAATCCGACAATAGCAACAAGCACAGGTCTCAATGCGACTTCCATTCGCGATCTTCAGTGGGGATCAGCTCTCCCAGACTTTTTTTTTTGGCTGCGATAAGATAAGACCAAGTCAGCCACATCTTGAGGTCACTTTCTGTGGCTGGGCCCCTCCGTCTGTGCCTCTTTACTCTACCAAGTTGAGCACAACAACAGGATTGCGGGGCAGCTCACAGGGGCCCAATAATCCAGCTCAGAAGTGACAGGGGTGGGGGTGTCTCTTGCCCTCCCTGCCCGCAGCAACGTCGTCAGCCTTCCCACTCATTACCATTGGCACTGTCCATATCGGTCGCGGCCCCACCAACAACCTCGAGCAACTAGACAGACATCCAACGACCTAATTGAGGCACCCGTCGCAGTCAAGATGTTGTTGCTTGACTACCAGAATGTGCTGATACAGGCGGTTCTCACGGAGCGGTTCTCTGGGTACGACCCATATCCCACCCACCTGTTGTGTGTTGTGGCCAAGGAAGGCTAGCTAACGGATGAGCGTTGCGCCTCTTAGAGCTCCCCCCGTGTCCATCGACCAGACTGTGTCTGACTTCGACGGTGCCATCTTCCACATCTGGACTCCAGAAACCAAGACCAAGATCATGGTCTCGCTCCAGATTCGCTGCTACAAGGATCTCGTACGCTATGGCGCCAAGCAGGTGCTGGAGAGAGAATACGGCCCCTACGTCGTTGACCCCGAGCCGGGCTTCGACTTCTCCATCCTGGTAGACCTAGAGAATCTGCCTGCTGATAAGGGTTGGTCTCCTTCCATCGCGCTGTGCCCCCATCCATTCTTGTGCTGAGACACATGATCCCCCTACAGAGGCGCGAGACGAGCTAGTCACCAAGATCTCCCTGCTGAAGCGCAACGCCATGGCCGCCCCATTTGAGCAGGCCTACCAAGAGCACTACCAGCTGCGGGAGGAGGCGTCAAAGTTTACGTCGGAGGAGGCGCCGCAGGGCGTGCGCGAGGGCGGCAAGGTTAAGGCGATCCACTACCGCGAGGAGGAGGCCATCTACCTCAAGGCCAGCCACGACCGCGTCACCGTCATATTCAGCACCATTTTCAGGGAAGAGACGGACAGGGTATACGGCAAGGTGTTTATCCAGGAATTCGTTGATGCGCGGCGGAGAGCGATTCAAAATGCGCCCCAGGTTCTTTTCCGCAACGATCCACCCTTGGAGCTCCAAGGCGTCCCGGGGGTCAACAACAAGGGCACTGGCGAGATTGGATATGTAACTTTTGGTATGTGCCTAGGCGATACAGCAGTATCAGAGCGGGCTTCTACTGACACACGCACGCAGTCTTATTCCCCCGGCACCTCACACCCCAGCGGATGCCCGACGTCATTTCTCACATCCAGACTTTCCGCGACTACTTCCATTATCATATCAAGGCTTCCAAGGTAGGTGGCTTTTTCTGGGCGACTGGCAGATCATTCGCGTGCTTAACTTCTTTTGTTTCTTCAAGGCATACATCCACTCTCGTATGAGACGGCGGACAGCGGACTTCCTTCAAGGTGAGTGGGGGGGGGGGGGGGGGGGGGGGGGGGGGGGGGGGGGGGGGGGGGGGGGGGGGGGGGGGGGGGGGGGGGGGGGGGGGGGGGGGGGGGGGGGGGGGGGGGGGGGGGGGGGGGGGGGGGGGGG
>JAPDFK010000173.1:0-99329 GCA_027569635.1 Lasiosphaeriaceae sp. G1095 | reverse complement strand
CCCCCCCCCCCCCCCCCCCCCCCCCCCCCCCCCCCCCCCCCCCCCCCCCCCCCCCCCCCCCCCCCCCCCCCCCCCCCCCCCCCCCCCCCCCCCCCCCCCCCCCCCCCCCCCCCCCCCCCCCACAAGCGTCCTCAGGAAGGATCAGGACCATGCATTGTAGCAGCAGTCCACGCTGATCAGCTTCGCCGTCGTGCAATGTTCCACACTTGTCTTTGCCCCCTGCTTTGCCCCTTGCCGGTCATGTCAGACGGCCCGAAGCCATGGCAAGCTCTTGAGCCGCAATCCCCTCTCTCCCCACAGATGATGGTCTTGCGCCGCTGACCATATATTGCAGGTGTAGAACGAATCATCAACGACCTTTGATTTTTTTGATATAAAAGCTTCTGTACGACTCCATTCCATAAAGGTTTGTCTTCTGCCACTCTTCGTGCACGATTTGCCCGCTCCATGTTCAAACGCATCAACAACAAATAACAAAGTTGTGCGGCTAACTGACTGACTGCCAGCTGAATTAAAAGCTGTCTTCAGTGTCTCCCCTATGTGTCTCTTTGCCCTCTGATCAAAAAGAAAGCGGGAGAAAGAAAGAAAAAAAAGAAAAAATGGACGAAGCAGAAAAAACGCCTGCCAGCCACCCAAAACTCCATTGTCAGATGAAGGTAGAATCAATATGGTCAAAAGAAAAGCCGACTTTGGGTCCCCTGAGATTTCCTGTCCCACCATGCCCTTTTGCGAGTGACCCTCCTCATCTCTCTCGTCACATGTCAGTCTAAAATGAGCGAATTGAAGAGACTAACTAAAACAGACGGGGTGAGAATGAAGATATCGCAATGCTCAATCATTGTGCCTCGCACGGCCATAGAAAACAAAAAGCAAAACAAGAAACATGGTCGACACCCTCGGGAAATCTCCCACAATGCTTAGGGAGACGACGTGCAGAATCGCGAGATCGGACGGCGGTCCGTGGTTGCCCCGCAATATGAAACCAGCCCTTCTTAGAGCATGGTGCAAATACTAGCTCTCTGCTTCTGCGGCAACGGGAGATCCCCCGCGCATTGCGAACTGCCATGAGCTTCCTATTGCTCGTATCCATTGGCCTTGGCATGGGCACTGGCATCCGCAGCATATTGTTCCTCGCCGTCGTGATGGAGCGTGACGCTATTGAATTCTTCGAATGGGTCCACCACATCGAGCCCCGGCGTGGCAAGTCCAGGCGTAGCGAGGCCGCTGTCAAGGGGCACGCCTTTCAAGCCCATTGGCCTTGACCCGCTGATGTCGACGCTCTCGCTTTCCTTGACATTGCGGAAGTTGATGGTATCGATACCCCGCCCTTGGTTGGGCACGATGGGCGGCTTCATGTGACGGATGAGCGCCCACTGGGTTGTCCTGAAGAACGGATGGCCCTTGATATCAGACGCACCAGCACGAGCTCCAAGCCGGCGGTTCTCGTCCTTAATAAGCAGCTTCCGGATCAATGACTTGCAAAGACTGCATCCAAGTTAGCAACGGGTCCCGGGTCCAAAAACTCTCAAGTAATACGGATACTGACTTTGATATTTGCGGCGCACCAGCATGGTCAGGGAAGGGAATGTCTTCTCTGAGAATATTCGCAAACGTCGCATTGCGGTTCTTCCCTTTGAACGGCGTCGTGCCGTAGAGCATCTCGTAGACTAGAATCCCCAGCGTCCACCAGTCCACCGCGCTGGTATGCCCGCTTCCCTTTATCACCTCTGGGGCGATATACTCTTCAGTGCCCACGAACGAGTTTGTCCGGAAGTTGGCTATACATGACTTTGTGTCGATGGTAGGCAGTGACGACGTGCTTGTGCCGTTCTTCCCAATAATCATGGTCGGTTTACCGCCTGGATCCGACTGTTTGGACAGATCAAAATCGGAAAGCATAATGTGGCCAGATTGGTGAAGCAGGATATCTAGGGAAGGGGTCAGCAAGGCAACAACACAAGACAGGCCAGAACAGCTC
Source organism: Lasiosphaeriaceae sp. G1095 (assembly GCA_027569635.1). Taxonomy (NCBI): domain Eukaryota; kingdom Fungi; phylum Ascomycota; class Sordariomycetes; order Sordariales; family Lasiosphaeriaceae; species Lasiosphaeriaceae sp. G1095. The sequence goes on along the minus strand of JAPDFK010000173.1, from coordinate 97,351 downwards.
CCACTTACTCTCTGGCTTTAGATCCCGGTAGATAAAACCCATCAGGTGCAGGTATTCCAATGCCGCCGTGACCTCGGCCGCGTAGAAGCGGGCATCATCCTCTGGAATGCACTTCCCGGGCCGTGTCTGCAGCGCCCTGAAGAACTCGCCCCCACTGCAGTATTCCATACATAGATAAAGGTAGTCCTCGGACTGGAAAGAGTGGTACAGCGTCACGATGAAAGGATGGTTACTCGTGGCCAGAATCTCTTGTTCTGCCAACGCCCTCTTGATCTTATTGCGCTTAATCATCTCCTTCTTGCTCAAAACTGAGAGTTGTCAGCGACATGATACGGTAAGGGGGAGGTGGGAGGAGCCAGCGGACCTTTCATGGCGTATAGCCTGGAGCTCTTCTTTTCCCTCACCAGGTAGACTTTCCCCACGTCTCCCTTGCCAATCAGCTTGATCTTGTCGAAGCTTTGCGGGCCGACCTCGACATTCCGGACCTTGATGGAGTTGGAGCTATACGTGCGGCGGAAGGCGAGCGGCGAGCGGTTTGGCGATGGGAGGGCACCGAGGCCATCCGCCTCAGAAACCGCCAGGCCGTTGGTCACATCACCGACACTCTTGGTCTCGGCAAAGCCAATGGTATTCGAGTCCTTGTTCCGCACGAGCGGCTCCTTGGCCAATTCGGCCGTGGCGGGACGGTCGCCACTGCTGCCTTTGCTCTTGGAAAAAAAGCCCTGCACATTAGGAGCGCTAGCGACCCTCCTCAGTTTCCTTGCCAGTTCCTCTTTTGTGGTAGCCGTCGGCTGCTCGGCGGTTCCGTTAGGGCCGTCGATCTTGAGGATGGGGGTATCGGGCGGGCTTGGGGGGACGGAGCCGTCGTTGTGATGACGAAGGCCGGGCTGGCCCTGGTGTGCAAAGTAGGGGTTCGCGTGGGCCGTGGGGCTCATGGACTCGTCGAGTGTGTTCCCCTCGCTGGCAACGGTGGCACTGCGAAGACGGCCGACGCTGAAGAAGCGGGACTGGCGGAAGGGCGTCTTGTTCTCGGCCCTGAGAGATCCGCCATTGGCATTGGCATGGCTGGCGTCTTTATCGCGGCCGCTCGAGTTGATGCGGAAGAAATTCCTCAGGCGCTGCGGAAAGTGGCTGTCGCCATTCGCGCTCTTTATTGACGGCATTATAAACTTGTATCGATCATAAGGCGGCGGCCATGATGGAGAGACGGGAGAATGGATGGGAGGTGCGTGGTGATGGGGTGATGGGGTGGGATGTGGAGGTAGTGGAGGATACCGGGCCTGGAAAGTGGTTAGGCGAGGCACTGCTGTGGCCAGGATGCCCCCGAGACCCTGCTCAGTGTTCCCAGCCCAGCCCAGAGCCTATGCATTGGCAATCGCACTCCAGCAGCAGAGCAGCGAGTCACGGGACTTTCCGGTTCTCAATACTGTCAGTAGTGTATTCCCGTAAACTTTCAGCCCCTGGCTTCCCCAGAAAGGACCAGCGAGACTTTCCAGTCTAGTCTTAGAACGTGGAAACCTGGAAAGCGCTCTGAACTAATCAGCACATTGGACTATCAAAGCTCTTGCAAACACAGCCCAAACAACAGCGTGACTCTTTCACACCTTCTCCTTTTTTTGAGGGGGCAAGGGGGGGAAAATGACCCTCGCCACTTCCATCAGATTGCCGAGTTTAGGGACTGTTTTGCTGAAGGTTGCGATAACGCCGATATTCAACCTTGCGTTTACCTTTGTGTCCGTTTTTCTGTACAGAGGTTCGGGCCAAAAAAAAAGGCCACCCTCCACAGTGCGCCTGACCTTGGTATCGTAGACTCATCAACTTTCTTGGTCAAATCCTTATAACCAGCACGGCAAGCATTCAAAGCTTCTCGCCATGGGTTGTCAGGTAGTTGAAGGGCTTCGATGTAGGTATTCAGGGCTTCTTAGAAGCTTGAACGGCCCTAACATATAATACCTACGTAAGCTAGTCCTGTGTCTTTGAGCACTGGGCAAAATGACCCTTTTTTCTTTTTTTGGATCCAAGCCCCCTGTACTGATCAGTACTTTACGGACCGTGTGCGGACCTGCGGGCGAAGGATAACACCAGGTCTCCTTGATTGGCCTCGCCACCCTCCCCAAACCCTTCGCCCACTCCGAAAACGTGGGATTGGGACGCAGAAGGATTGAAGCATTGGTCCATCGAGGGGCTGGGCATGGTTAAATGCCTCTAACATGCTAACGTCAATCAAGAGCAGCATACGGATGCCGGGCTGATGGGCCGGGCTACGAATGGACTACCTTACTTGCTTACCTTGGGTCAGGTAGGAAAGGTGCCTACTACTACCAAACGAGGTGCATGTACGAATACATGTACATGTTCATGTACCTAGGTACCTAGGTACCTACGTTGTGTAGGCTATGTGATGTGCAGCATTTAATATTCAGAGCACTTCTTGTATCGCCAACTTTCCTAAATCACCTCATCGCGCCGGGAAAAGCGAGCTGATTGTTAAAGATGTTGACTCAAATCATAAAATGGCTAGGACATCAGAACCTGTGCAAATATTTTCTCGTTTTATCTTGCCCTGTAGTTGCAGTCGCGACAGCCTTGCCTAGGCGTCTACAGCCTCAAAGACAAGAGATCGCTGCAGCGACTCTCATATGCACGCTTCAGCAAATCCCATGCTTAAAGAGATCACAACCCCCCACCCGGTTTCTTGGAGCTCTTATCAAAAATGCCATCGCCGATCCAGTATGCGAGGATCTGTGTCACATCATTACTCGTCTCCCCCTAGCAAAATGTATACCACAATTTTGTCTTGTTGTCAGCAATATTTTCATTCATTATTCTATGCGCAAAAAATGTGCTGCTGTTTGTAGCGCCGAAGGGTTCAACTTTTTGTTAAATGGATACCGCCAAAATCGGCCTTCACAATCCAAGGCCGCAGCTCTTATATCAACCTAATCTAACATACAGGTATTCACCAAGGTTTCTTGTGCTCAAAAAGCAATGCATGTCCACTTGATATTGCCCGAATACCATCTCATTCTATTGCGGTACTTCGCTGTCGATGGGGGTCACTATATGGTGAAGGCCCTTCTCCCGACTTTCCTCCTTCCTATACACCTCGGGCTAACGTCCTGTTGGTTCCGGAGCAGATGGGTAGTGTTTTTTTCTTTTTTTCGTCCCTGTCGAGCCATGTTTCCCCCCATGGTCTTTCATGACAATATCCCTCGCACTAGCGGATTATACAGACTCGGCGGCTGCCCAGGGGTTCCGACGACGCGGCTGTGATAATTTCTGAACATTCTCTGCCTCATCTTCTTCGCATCCGCAGCCATGGCAATGTCGTTCAGCTGCATTTGCGTATACTGGGGCTCCTCCTGCGCGTTGTTTTCACGCTGGACTATCAGCTGGTACAATCGTTGCTTCCTCCTCTTGCGGTCCTCGTCATTTTCCAACACCTGGTCTCTGATCGAAGGGGTCACCTGATTTCCGTCCTCGTCGAAGAGGTACGGAGGTAAGGGATCGGCATCTCCCATCATACATCTTGCATTATCTAGCGATTCGCTGTTTTTGGGCCCGTCGCCGACGTGCCAGACAAAGGGCAGTAGGTGCTCCTTCTCCATGTGCGCTGCGAACTCTTGCCGAGAAAGATATCTCGGCTTCTGTTGTAGATCTGCACACCTGGCCCATTTGCACATCCCTATGTGCCCGTGTACTACGAAAACGTGTTTCCGTAACGTCTCGAGATTGTTAAGCTGTGCTGGGCAGCCTTCCCACTCGCAGAGGAAGGGAACAAACTTGGGGCTGGGGCTGAGGCTGAGGTAGTCTTCTCGAGGCGTTGAGGCAGGGCTTTTGTGTGGACGACCTCTGCGTTTGAGATCCCCGACAGTTTTCTTGAGTTTTGGCCGTGGTGCTCCGGGGCTCCCTGGGAGCGTTGAGTTGGCACCGTTTCCCGCCGTCCAACCCATTGGACGACCGCGTTTTTTTGTATGCGCAATGGTAGCTGGCGTATATGAGGGGTCGGTGCTGGGTTTCGTATCAAGGTCAGAGGGAACAAGACTGGCTTTGGCTGATGGGATCTCGATATAAAAGTTTGAGGCCGGAACAAGATTGGATGTGATAAGGCTGCCTTGGTTGTCCTCGTTTCTCAAAAGGTCGTTTGGAAGCGTTTCATATGCATACTTTTTCGGGCTGGAATGAAGTACGACAGCAACTTGAGAACCTCGTTGTGGGGCCGTGATGCCGCCGATCTGAGACGAGAGGCCTCGAGATGGGATCAGTGGTTGCGCGTGGCCGGGTTGTGGTAAGTCGTCTTCCATATCCTCGTCATATTCAAACCCGTCATCCATTCCCTGGCCGATTTCGTCACCAATGCCATCGTTCGGCTCATGTGGACTTTCCTGCCCGTTTTCCCTCACCAGTGGCGTCTCGGAAGAAATATGCCGGCTTGGAGCTGACTCGAAATCTGGGTTGAATGGCATTTTCCTGGCGATGTGGCGTGTACGAAGTGTCCTCTTTTTTGGGTTGGCTCAGCTGCCTCGGGCGGCCTGAGAAGCCGTGAGGTGAGAGATGTGGGCACTGGAGTGTGGGTGTGAGACGGCGAACGGCAAGCGTTATCAAATTGAAATTTGAGAGAATGTGACAAGCTGGGGGTGTCAAATAGAGACCAGGTTAGACCATTCTCATAACGTGCCCGTGTGGCATTATTATGAAGGTTTTCAGGGAAGAGAAACTGAAAGTCGACCGTTGTGCCTTGCGCTCTCAGACTTGACGCGGCGTCTTGAAGTCGCGGATGCTGTTCTGGAAGCACAGACCACCGCCTTCGAACCCAAGTGTTTGACCTTACGTAAGGTGATCAAACAACTACTTAACGTTAACTGTCACTAATCTGTGCAGTGTGGGTAGGTAGGCAAGGTAGGTACATACCTACTCACTCACTACTCTCCAACTTCACATTTAAAAAACCGACCACTTTCATCGGCGGATGCAGCACTTTTCAACTCTGCTTTTTCCTTCTCTTTATTTACAGAAATCCAACCATGGTTGATCGCTGCTCTGCTGGCATGAATGTTTTGCCCTGCAGCCTGGAACGTCGGGACACCGGTTGGTATACTTCGTCACCAAATTAACAATCAAATTAGGGGTGTGAGTTGCTGCGCTGAATGTGCCTGACCCTTGGGACGTTCATCTTTCATCATCGGCCTTGCTCGATGTTCGCCGCGCTTGAAGAGGTCTGGAAGGATTTTTGAACATGACAAAACACTCTATTCATGGATACACCTAGGCGTCTTAGGTAAAGATAGAGTGGGGTATTTAGTGCCCTTTGTAACTGCGCGGTCAAAACTACAGACGAGGGAGCACAAAGTGCTAAATTCAAAAGCCAATCCTCGTTCATGAGCCGTCAGTTGTTTGTGTCGGGCTTATTTCCCATTTCCACACTCCCACTTGAAGATGCCAGGCTTTGTTTGTAATCATGATTGCACTGCATATGGTATCTTATTTCATCATTCCTTTGGAATCTTCGCATAGTGGTCCTGTATTATTAATCAAGCCCGGAAGCTGTAGGCGGGGTTATCATCTCCAATATGTTCTGAATCAGGCAGCTCAGCGGACTCGGTCTATATAAATCCTCTGTTCGCTTGCCGGATACCGACATTTTTCTTGGCCTATCGCATAGTTTCCTTGTCAAACGTCAACCCATCTTCACGGGGCAGCCAGATCTAGGTAGTCTCAGGCGCCCAGGAAACAGAGACATAAGAGAATGGCGTCCAGACCTTTCTACGCCGTCATCGCCGGCGTTGGTGCCGGCACGGGCCGATCTGTTGCACTCAAATTCTCCAAGGCCTACCCAGTTGTGCTACTGGCCCGTAACCCCGAGAGCTACACCGACATCGTGGCCGAGATAAAGCAAGCCGGCGGCGAGGCTATCGGGATCAGCACCGACACGAGTGACCCTGCGGCTGTGGCCTTGGCATTTGCCACCATCAAGAAGGAGTTTCCAGACAAGAAGCTGGCAGCAGCTATTTGTAAGGTTTTGATAATGTCGCACAATCACTTGGCCATGAGCGTCAGAAAGCTAACCGTAAATGGCGTTGAGATAATGTTGGTGCCGGGCGTGCTATCAAGCCGTTCCTGGAGCTCAAAGTCGAGGAGCTCGATGAGAGTCTTGCCAACAACGCGTGTGTTGCCGGCTCTTACCATTTTTGGGCTTGTACATCGCAATTACGACTGACTGCTGTCCTTAGGCGCGGTCTCTTCAACTTGGCGCAAAACACGCTACCACAGCTTCTAGACTCCGTGAGCGATGCCCCCCACCCCCCGACGTTGCTCATCACAGGTGCCACTGCATCTCTCCGCGGCTCAGCTCGCTTCGCCACGTTTGCGGCCGGCAAGTTCGCCGTGCGAGCTCTCGGGCAGTCGCTGGCACGAGAATTCGGGCCACGCGGTGTGCATATCGCACACATTATCGTCGACGGTGGGTTGCCTAGGCCCTTGTATAACCGGGGCAAGACATCAGAGTTGACGCAAAACTTCAGGTGTCATCGATATCCCGAAGACCAAGAGCTATAACGTCAACGAGGGCAAGCCCAACGGCAAGATCAGCGCAGACGCCGTAAGTTCTACTACTCATATAGTTTTTCTTTTTCTTTTGAGCCGGCATGCTGATTTGGCCGCACAGATCGCCGAGAGCTACTGGCACCTGCATCAGCAACATCGATCGTCCTTCACCCAGGAGTTGGATTTGAGACCCTATGTCGAGAAGTTCTGAACGGGCTTGGTGTAGGTATCAGAGTGTATTCGGTATGGCTTGGATTTGTTCGATAGGCAGATCATATTTGGTTTAACAAAATTATCATTCTTGCTCTTTCTCGCCGTCTTCCTAACCCGTGAAAGTGATGATGATAGTCACATATCGGCTAGCCACGACCAATGACAAGAAGTCACAAGACGTCACGCGGATGTGTTCTTATCGACCGCTGTCCTCCCATGAGGGGATCAGATGGCCAAGTTGGCCATTGCCATCTAAAGAAAACCCGCATGCTTGCCACTTCAAAAAGAGCCCATATGGAATTCTCTCGTCGTGGAGGATTTCGTTGTTTCGTGACGTAGAGTGAGTGACAAGTGGTTCCTAGCCTAGTCTGACACTATTGGTCAACACTTGGGAGCTCCCTGCTGAGGAGGTGTTCACTGTTGGCCGTTGTCCTTGCTCGGCTCAGCGGCGTTGTGGTTATCTGTCGATGAGCCAGTTTTCATGTATCTGGCGTTGGCTCCGCACCTTTGCCACTATCCGCATCGCTGTTCGCATCACCGTTCACATCACCGTTCGCATCACCGTCCACATCGCCGTCCGCATCATCGTCAGCACCACCATCCACATTCCCGTCCGAGTCGCCGTCCGAGACGCTTGTCGGAAGCGGAATACCGTGCAACTTAGCAAGTCGTTCCTCTTCCCTCTTCGATGCGAAATCCTCGGTTTCTCTCCTCAATTTATCCAAGTTCCACGCTTCATCGTCTTCATCATCCGAATCAATTTCGCCGTCCAGTTTCCAGTTGCCGCTCTCGAATAGGGCTCGGCCAGTGGCTTCCTTCGCACGTCTCGCTTGCTCTTCGGCAGCCTTCTTGTCCATGCGCTCCTTCTTCCATTTGGCGAAGCTCTCGGGCGTCACTGGTGTCAGTGTTCCAGTGAGCTTATGTCTCTCAGATTCCAAGAACTCTTCGAGAGTTAACGTCTTTAATGGCGACTTATCAAGCCTAGCCTTCTCGGCGGCCCTCTGCTCCTTGGTCTTCAGAACAAAGCTGCAGGTTGTTAGCATAAACCCTCTCAATGACGTCTCTTCTGTAACTCACCCAGGTGGAAGAGCATGCTTGTACATGCACTTGTCGGCACCGTTGGGGCAGACCCAAAACCAACCGTACTTGCCATCCTCAATGGCCTCGATGAAGAACTTGCAGACCTTCTCGGTAGATGTGCGCTGGTTCCCCTTCTTGGACATGACGACGGAGCGAAGCTTCTCTTCATCCCAGTCGGCCGACGTCTCCTGCTTCTTCTTCTCGTCCTCGTCCTGCCGCGTGTCCTGGTAGAGGTTCCTCTTCTCGACCTTCCGCTCCATTTCCAGGTCGTGGGAGAACTTGCACTTCTTGCCCTTCTCGCAGTTGCCCTTCTTGAAGAAGATGCACAGCACCGTCTTGGGGTCGACTCCGAAGGGCACCTTTTGAATCTGGGCAGGCTTGTTGAGCAGCAAGTCGGTCTCTCGCTTGGCGTCCTCGGCCGCCTTCTTCTCCCGCTCGCGCTGTGCCTTTTCGGCTTCTTTGCGCTTTTGCTCTGCGTTTCCGCCGGCCTTCATAGACGAAGTGAGGGCGGCAATCGTCTTTTGGGCCGCGGACCCCTTCTTGTTCTTCATGCCAAAGGTCTTGTCCTCGACAATCTTGGTGGCGGACACCTTGTTTTTGGCGCCCGGCACCTTCTCATTCTTTTTCGGAGGCATGGTGGGCAATCGTCGAAGACCAAGCTTCAGTTCAGCAGTGAAGTCTGTAGTGTAGATGGTGCAAATAGGCGCCTGATGCGGCTTTAGGTTGATGGAGATGTTTCGATGTTTCGACCTCCCAAGTTTTTGCAAGGGCCAAATGTGCAAGCTCGAAGGCGGGGCGGGGGGATGTCAAAGTGATAACAGTGGGTTGTAGCCTGTAAACGAGATCTGGGCTTGTTATAGGGGACCCACCCGCTGGAGAGCCCTGACGTCGGGGCTCAGGGAGGCCTTCGAGGGATTTGTAGCGCACGTGATCCAGATCATGTCCAGCCCCTGCTCACAGCTCGCGGGATGGCTAATACCGATAATCTGGCCCGTCGTCGCAACCGCAAAGCTGTCCAGATCATCACGACCAGAAGTTTTGCTTTTGCTGTTAAGCCGCAATCTTGCAGCAGACAAGGTACATCCCGAATCTCCCCTAAGGCTTCTTCTTCTACATGGAAATAGCATGCCTACTAATGCCTCTTTTTCAAAACAGTCTCGTCGCCGCTCCACTCAAAACCTCTCAAAGCGCAACAGCGACAAGGAGCCGCCCTGGGCAATACAGCGACAATGATCTCCGACAACGAACTGTACCGTCTTGCCATCTTCTTTGGATCCGCAGCAATGGTTCTCATCGTTCTCTACCACTTCTTCGAGGTCAATGCAAAGGAGAGCCAGCTTGAGGATGTGAAGGAGAAGAAGGTGCCCATCAAGACAGCAGGAGCTCACCCAACCCCGGCTTCTTCTACCACCAAGACAAGGTGAAGGCAGCTCGATGGGGTGTACGATTACAAACAAGGCGTGACATCTTCAATGGTTTAAGTAAGATTTTCAGCGCGGCGCATCGGAAGCCTTGCAGCCAGACAGGCCGATGGGTACATAAAAAGACAAAAAGGCTTTGGAGGAGGAAGTGGTCTGAGGATCTGGACTTCGGTATGGCGGTTACAATCGCTGTCTCGGGCCCATGAGATGCTTATTAGACGGGGTATCTCATAGCAATTGGAAGCCAGCGCGATTACTACAATAACATCAGCTGGACCAGCCTGGTGTATTACGGACAATGGTTCGCAGCTGGAGCATTCCCGGCTATGCTGGTAAACTCCTACCTACCTAAGATATATACCCTGTCTTCTTTGATATATAACTCTGGGAACATTTCTTTAGTCCCTCCGAAACAAGCCACTTCTGAAGACAGACCATAAGTGAGAGACCAGGTGGTCCTCAAACAGAGCAGACGCGCGTTGATTTGGCTGTTATTCGTTGCGACTCAACGCAGCTGTCAACCACTGCCACAAGTGTCCTCAGTGCACGACCGTATCAACTTAGTATTTGACTGAGCAAGGGTTATATTTAATTCTCCAGCAAAACCAGCCTGGCACGCTATCTTTGCGTCCCGAATTGGCGATTAACCCTTGAAGTGGTTAAATGAGTGGATACCTTGGCAGCGGGTACGTACTCGAGGCTGGGGTGTGACTCCTCTTAAACCGGTTAGCTTGACTCTTCCGGCAATTGCCACTGGCTCCCTGCTCTTTCCTGCCTTTCCCGCACGGTGCACCCACCTTTTGAGGCAGGCGCAGCTCCTCACACGCCCAACCAACAACAGTCACCCTCAAATTCTCCCTCGCGCAACTCTCTCCATTCCTTCTCCTCCTTCCTTCATCGTACCGCATCACATCCTCAAAAGCTGCCCTTCGCCAGTCTATTCACTTCCTTCAGCCTGCATCCAACTTCGACAGGCCAAAAGACCTTCATCTGTCACCCACATATTCAATCAAGACCTTCCTTCTCGCTGCCTTGCCCCGTTTCGCTCGCGACTCGACGCGAATCTGCAGCAGCCACTTTGATCGCCAACCACATTTTCCCTCGCGCATCTGCCACACAATCGACAGCTGCCAAACCTGTTCAGCATTTCCTCTCTGCTGCACCACACATAATCACCATTACCCACAATCATACTACATACAACTATAATCATGTCCGCCAAGCTCAACCAGACTCTGGACGAGATCCTCTCCACGCAGCGCGCCGCCAGAGGCCGCGGCCGCCCTGCTACCCGGCGTTCGACAGGCGCTCGCCCCGCCACCACCGCTCCCGCTGGTGGAATCCAGAAGAACACGAAGCCCGCTCGCAATGCAGCTAAGTCCGCGACCGGCAAAGGCGCCGGATTGACCGGTGAGAGCAAGATCATGGTCAGCAACCTGGTAAGTCGCTCGAAAGCCAATGCCATTCATTACCTCGTCACAATTCACTGACTCTCCGCAGCCCAAGGATGTTTCCGAGGCCCAGATCAAGGTATGTTATGACCGATGAGGCCATTCAGCCTTCGGACTTTTGTCGACATCCCTCTCCTGTGGCATATTCTATCGACGTTGTGTCCTCGGCATCGCGTCCTCGATGGACAAATATGGTGGCTGCAACATGCACCCCAGCAAGCGGGCTCCTCCCGAGCGTACATGCACAGCCATGACGTCAAATCGGAAGTTGAGCAGATCCCCGTCGCGTTTCTGCATCTCTTTCATGACGGTGCCTGGCAAGCGCCTACGATTGAATTGCAGCGCAGACAATGTAAGGGGTGATGACAATAGCTCTTAGGAGCGACGCTTAGCTGTGTCATTTCGCGTTATCTCAACTGGCTGGTCACCAGATGATGATTTGCAATTCAAGCGAGCTTAGCAGTGAGCAAAACTTGGCGCTTCTCGCTAAGAAGCATATCCGAACGTATCAATCGGGGGTTGGCCATTGTGGTGTGTTGAGGGCTTGAAATTATACATGTCGGCACCTATTAATGCCGCAGGCATGGGTCTAAGACCTGTACTACTGTCCTTACCCAGCTTGGACGACGCGGTTGGGTCCTATCACACACACATTTGCCTTATTGTTGGGTTGGCGTCATCAAATATTTGGTTGTGGAAAATTTCTCCAGTTGGTTGTTGGACCTGGAGTCGATGACGTTAGTCGGATTATGCTCACTGCTCTGCTCGCTGCTCTTTGGGTCATACTTTTTGAGGCATCTGCCTTTATACGCCACACGATGGCTTCCACCATGGTTTTGAGGTCGAATCGCTCCGGACACGAATGCTCACACTGAAAACTCTCCATGACGCTAACCACGAACACCCATCGATAGGAATATTTCCAGCAGTCTGTCGGCCAGGTCAAGAGGGTGGAAATCTCATACGGACCAGGCGGCGTCAGCCGTGGCATTGCCCACGTCAGCTTCCACAACGCCGATGGTGCGAGCAAGGCCTTCGCAACCCTCAACGGTATCCTCGTTGACGGCCGCCCTGTCAAGGTATATTCCATCGTACATGAGCATTACGGAATACACTGCTAATATTTTCCAGGTCGAGGTCGTTGTCGCTTCCGCAGACCTTATCCCACAGCCAAAGACTCTGAGCCAGCGGATCACGCAGCCGAAGGCGCAGCCCAAGTCCGCCGCCACCGTCAAGCATGGAGCAAACGCTGCCAAGGGCGCCGCGGCAGTCGGAAAGGGTGCGAAGAAGCTTCCTCGCAAGGGACGCAACAGCCGCCCTGCAAAGAAGACGGCCGAGGAGTTGGATTCCGAGATGGCCGATTATTTCGACAGCGCTGCTAACAATGAGAACGCCAACGGCGGCGCACCGTCCGCCACGAACGGGGATGCTCCCATGGAGGATGAAATCCTCTAAATGTGCGGGCAGTGTTGGCAGAATTGGTGGGGCTTCGGCGTGTTGAGCGCACACCTACTCGGGATGGTTTTTAGTACTGGTTTTTTTAACTTGGGAAGGGAGGATATGGTCGCGGGTTTTATTTTTGCAGCGTACTATTTAAGGGGCTCAGACTGACAGTGCCTCGACGCCATTCCCCATAAGTGTATAATTTGAGCGGTAGAGCCGGTTTACGAATTACGTTAATCCGTCTCTTCACACATGTTTGTCATTATGCCACGTGCGATAGGAAATAAGCTGTGATGTGTTTGGAATATGTATATCGGGGTGAAGAAGGCTGTCTCATGCTGCCTCGAATCACACCCACTGATAACGTTCACATGCGACTTTGTTCATAGGTTGATTAAACCCGTGATTTAGCTACGTAGCCTTGTCCTCCAGTCTTTGGTGTGTGAGAGTAGTCCGTACTCAGCCAGGACTTTGAGGACTTGCGCTAGGCAGAATCCTCGACAAGATCAGTGTCAACTCACTCCTCAACCTTGCCCATCATTTCAGAAAACGAATGACTAGGTGAAAATAAAAGAATTGAAATCCAAAAGAGACAGGCAGAGTTGCGTCTGCCTGTCGACCTCTCAGGGCCAGTGTTGTCGTAGTGTAAAAAAAGAATTGAAGAGAAAAGGGGAGGGGCGGGCGATTGGGAAGAAACAAATCCAAAAATTCGGTTTCATGAATGAATAAAGAGCTCCTTCCCCTCCTCCTCCTCCTTCTCCTCCTCTTGTATCCTCCTGTATCCCTCGCCTCCTCTATTCTGTCCGCTCTCTCCCTGTCTCTCTGGCTGTCATTGTCACTCGTCTCATCTCCTACTGCCTTGATACCCTGATAGATAGACCTTGAGGGGGGTTGGACTAGTAGTACTGCTAGGGGTGTACGAGTTTATGTGAAAGGGAAAGAGGGTAGGTAGATGTCGGCTTTGCTGCTGTATACTCTGGCAGTTCGTTCGAGGCTCATCTCTACCCGTCAAGAGAGACAGAGAGAGAGAGAGAGAGGGAGAGAGGAACAGAAGGGATTTACTTGGACGTGGTGTCCGAGTCAAGGTTTGGCGTGTTGTAAGGCTCGTCAACAGGCCAAGCTGTCATCGAGGCTCCGTCGCGCGAGTCGTTGGCGGCGTCGGCAGCCGTGTACTGGTCTGTAGTGGTGTTGGTGCTCGTCTGGCTCGAGGCAGATGAGCCGCCGCTGGTGCTGCTGCTGCCGCCGCCGCCGCCGCCGGTGGTGGTTGAGGAAGAAGACATTGTAGCAGCAAGGTTGGTTTTGTTTGAGCTTATACTGATGTGGTGTGTGTGTATGTGTACTTGGTTGTCTTTGGCTGCGGAGAGCAAAGAGATGTGTTTTGTGCTGACTGTCTTCTTGTCCAAGATAGAGAGAAGTGATGTGATGCAAGGAAACTTTGGCAAGTCTGAAAGCAGCGCGCTTTCTTGCTTGCGAGATCCTGTCTTTGGGGAGTAGAGCGTCCAAGACCTGACAGAGGAGAAAGGGGGGCTCTTTATAGACGACTTTGTCCTTCCTTGATCGAGACCCAGAAAGGCAAGCAAGCAGGTTCCGCGATCGAGGCATAATAAACACGGGTCCAGGTCAAACGCAAACACATACTCTCCCCCCGACACACACACATGACGCTGGGTGGATAGGATGAGAAGAGACGAGATGAAGATGATGCGCTCTGTCTCCATTGGGCAGTCGAGAATGGCTTCCCTGGCTACGTTCGCCCTCTCGTTCTGTCCTCAGCTGAACTCTGACTCCCGATCCATGACCACTGCCTAGCTCGTTAGGTTATCGAGATGCCGGTACTTCGCTGCCGTAGCCTTCTCTCTCCCCTCATCCAACCGTCATTCTCGACAGTCAGCCCGGGCGTTGAAGCGAGGCGCGGAGTCGGCTCGGATACAGTCTCATCTCAACTTGTGTGTGTGTGTTTGGGGGGGGGGGGGAGAAAGGGGGAAACAATGGTGCCCATGATCAAGCAGTTTGCCATGACACCTGTATTAGTGTAACAACCGACGATCATCGGTAAAGCTGGCTGGCTTGGTGGCTGGCTGCCTCGATGGTTGGCAGGCGCACGCGACAGAAGAAGCAGGAATATAGGATATAAGAAGACACGGAGACACTGTCTGTACCAGAGTCTGTGGCGGATAGGCTTGAGTACCGGGCGCGGGAAGAGCCAGGCCCGGCGTCTCTGATGTAGGACAAATGACGATTCTGCTCTACTTTGGGCGATCGCCCGGCAAATTCCTGTTACCAAACCTACTAGAGCTTCAAGACATTCAGTGCGTAGCAGTATGTAGCCCGTGTAGGGCGAGACAATTCACAGTGTCTAAAACACCTGGACCCCCGAAAGCGAGGTCATCGTTACCAACTTCACGGGTGAAGCTGAGAAGGGAAGGGAAATTTTCATCTAACGCCCTAGCCCGGAGAATTTATGAGCGTAGCCGATCAGCAACAAGGGCCCCCTCTCAGGACCAGAGGACCGCTTGTTTCTTCTCTGATTCTACCTCCAATGCCAAGGAAGGAACATATTTCCATTTGCCGAAATCCTGTCTTGTGTGTGAATATCAGATTGTCTGGCCAATTCAGTCCTATTACCGAACTCGTCGTGCGAAGCGGCTCATAATCCTTGTTGTTCTCCCTTTCGCGCCCCGCCGTGCTGATCCAGGGTTCTGACACCCTGGCTCAGACCTTGCGAGGGTGACCGGTTTGCGATTGGGGTGCAACCTTTTTACGCATCCGCCTTTGCGTTCTCGGCCTGCTTCTTGCCGGCCTCCTCGTCATCCTCTCCCTCGAGAGCCGGCATGTCATCGTCCGAATCGTCGTCCTCCTCCTCATCACCGCCTGGCATACCGCCGCCACCGCCGAGCTTGGAGAAGTCGATGCCACCGAAGTCGCCGCCATCTACACATCTCAAGTTAGCGAGGTCACCAATCAGATTAAAAAAATATATTAGGGGACTAGGAAGCTCCGGCCGCCGTGTCTCGGATCCGGTCCCTCCTCTTGGTCGCCCACTCGACTCTGCGTGTACGTACCCATGCCACCCATACCACCCATGCCACCCATACCAGGCATGCCGCCCATACCACCCATGCCAGGCATACCTCCTACAGGGCCACAATATATTTTAGTGACCGGAGAGAAGGGTGGAGGGAAATACGGGCCAAGCCTAGCAACCCAAATAAGGGTGGAGACGGGCGCACTACTCTCTCAAGCATTGCTGGGAAGGGAGGGGAAAGGAGAGGACTTACCCATGCCACCAAAGCTGGAAAGATCTTCCTCAGCCGCCTCGTTCTGCTCGTCCTCATCAACCCACTTTTCGAAGTCGGTCTTGAGGAAGTGCTGCTTCTGGGAAGCCTTCAGAAGGCGGGGCCAATAGGCGTCGTTCAGGTCCTTCTTGCGCAGCTTCATCTCGACATCCCGAGCCGTGTGGTGGACCTTGCTCGCCGCCGGGTCGATCTCGGCATAAAACTCGAGCTCAAGGTGATACGTCCGCTTCAGTGTGTCCGAGTGGCCGGTGAAGGTCAAGCCGGTGGGCTTCAAGTCCAGCTTGAGGTTGGAGGCTGGCACATCAGGGACGCTGATGGTGAGATAGACGAAATTCTTCTCGGGATCGACCAGGGATGAGCGTTGCGCCCAGAGAACTGCAGTGCGGCGGCCACGGTTAGCGCTGCTGTGGGACGAGGCGAGGGCATGATCCGCTCCTCCATCAAGAGATTGAACACGAGGGCGAGCTGCTGGCTGGCTTGCTGGCTGGGGTGGTTGTCAGGCAGGCAACTCGTCCAAGTCACAGCCGCCTGGGCCAGGAGCCATGCAGATTGGATGAAGGCGAGCCAGTTGCGGCAGCTGCCGGTACATTCAGCAGAATTAAGGGGATGGATCACCTACCTTCAGGTGTTACGGTCGCCATTGCAACGGATGTGGAAGCAGTAGTAACAAGACGTTTGTGTAGGAGGAGGGAGGGAGGGGTAGCTGAGAGCTCCTTGTGGCGCTTAAGAAACAATCTCTGCTAGTGCAAAAGTGACCGACGACAGAAGTTTTGTGTCGGTTGGGAGGGAATTGTTTGGAGCTTTGGGAGAGAGTTAAATGTGGCGGTAAAAATTGTCTGAAGCAATTGGGAAGATCTTGGGGTGGAGGGGAGGAGCAAAGAGTTGGTGGGATGGAACGTTTGTGAGTGAGGCTGCCGTCGTTCAGCGGAGCGGTGGAATTCGTAAGAAGCCTAAAGATTCCGGACACGGACCAACGCAGGAAGAGGCAGGGCTGAGGCAGACCAGCAAGCTTCTGTCCCATCCATGCTTTCTCTCAAAACCGCCGCCGTTGGTGTGGAGCCAAGGCTCCAACCAAATCAAAGAAAGCATGGCAAGCTTTCGAGAAAACCCGAGGTTTTGGTGTGATGCTCACACCAACCGCCTTTACTACATAGTACCCCCTTTTTCTGGAGAGATGTCTTGGGACTGATCACTGAGACGATTCGGAGCCCATTGGACAATAGACCGTTGACTACTACCTAAGGTACCAGTAATCCGGTCTCTCTACGAATTTGTATCGCTCGAGACGACAAAACTATCTCGTGCCCAGGTCCGCTCATTAGGGACAGTGAGATTTGTTCACAGGTTCCTGGTAGTTAAATTGCCCGAGGTGGATATCGAGTACCTCGTAGGAAAGGGAAATAAAAAAGCAGCAATGCCAGCCCTCACCTACCCTGTATTCGTGCTCGTGTAGAGTACCGCAACCATTACGAAGCCAGTTGGGATCACAGCCTAGAATGATCCCTGGTTGACCCTGTGAAGTCTGGCTTAATGGCGTTTAGAAACTTACCAAAACCAGAATGGGTTGTTAGTTATAATAGAGTTCAGAGAGCCACGGCTGAAAATACAATGACTTTTTTCATGGATGCACTTGTTCTTTTCGACATCGAACAATGAACGCTGCCACGCTCCGTAACCTGTAACCCGTAACCCCATTTTTGAACTGTTCATTTTGTGGGGCTGCGTAGGGCGGGGTTGGTTCTGCTGGTCTTGGCGTTTCCCCAGCCAAGCCACCCCCATTGGGCCACCAGGCGGGTGGTGCCTGGCAAGCTGGTTATTTGGCCGTGCCAGATGAGGCTCATGCAATGT
This sequence comes from Lasiosphaeriaceae sp. G1095, assembly GCA_027569635.1. Lineage (NCBI taxonomy): Eukaryota > Fungi > Ascomycota > Sordariomycetes > Sordariales > Lasiosphaeriaceae > Lasiosphaeriaceae sp. G1095. The sequence continues at coordinate 80,056 of JAPDFK010000173.1, read as the reverse complement.
GTACAGCACATACAGCGCTACCATACCTTACTTGTAATCCTAGGACAGGACCCCCCCCCCCCCCCCCCAAATTATTGATCGCCACATCCAAAACGACGTCAGCGTCCCGCAACGCCATCGTTCGGGCAAGTGTACAGTGCACACTTTGATAAAACCAAAGACAAACGCATACCTGGCGCAATCCGGCGTGTCTGTGTCTACGTGCGCAACCATGGAGCAGCTCAGGGCTCTCTTCGTGAAGCCGGATCCCCAGGTCCAGGTAACCAGCGCTTCCCTCGCGATACACCACCACAACCACCACCGCCACGTTTTCTCATGCGAAATAGCATCCAAAAGCTAATAGCCGGGTGACTGCCAGGTCCGAAAATGCAACATGCTTCTGCGGTCAAATATGCGCAAGATCGACCGCGACATCGCCGCCGTGAGGGCAGCCGAGACCAAGACCAAAGGCCTGATCGTAGCCGCCGACAAGCGGGGGCAGCGAAACCCTTCATCCAAGAAACAGGCCGACCGGGAGGTGCGCGAATTTGCGCGGGTGTTGATCCAGCAGCGCAAGGCCACCGCGCGCCTCGTCACGGGCAAGGCCCAGCTCGGCAGCGTGCAGATGCAGGTCAACGAGGCCTTCGCCCTGCGCAAGATCGAGGGCAGCATCCGCGCCAGCGTCGGCATCATGAAGGATGTCAACACCCTGATCCGTCTGCCCGAAATGGCCGGCGCCATGCAGGAGCTGAGCGTGGAGCTGATGAAGGCCGGCATCATCGAGGAGATGATCGCCGAGAACCTGCCCGAGACCGACATGCTGGAGGACGAGGAAGGCGAGGCTGACATGGAGGTTGATAAGGTGCTGGGCGAGATCTTGAAGGACCGCATGGACAAGACGGGCGCCCTCCCCAGCGTCCCCCTGCCCGCCCAGGAGCAAAAGCTTCCGGCAAAGCAACAACTGGAAGAGGAGGAGGACGAAGACGACACCGAGGCCATGATGGACCAGATGCGGAACAGGTTAGAGGCTCTCAGGAGCTAGGCTGGCTAAGTCGAAGTATTGTTGGTGGCGGTACTGCATGCATGGTTAGGATAACTTGGGTTGGGCTGGGACATATTGGCGTTGGGGGGGCGCTTTCGGTCGTTCGTTTTGTAGATGGCCACGCTGTTGCTTTTATTATTGGTCGATACTCTTGCTGCGTTGTCTGGTCTTCAAGTTATATATAAGACCAGGAAGACTTGAATAGTCTTCACACCTAAACTGTGAGGAATTGTCACTGGAGCAATTTTAAGCATTCCTCAACTCAGGCTATTAAACCTCGCTGCCACGAGTAATTACCATAGCCTAGGGTAGGGGACTATCGGTCGTGTTTATTTGGATAAACCCTCGAAGTTGGGTTACGTATCCTGAGAGCCATGACTATAGCTCTCGTAGTATGCTCCGCGTGGGTAATTCAAATGGGGCCTTGGAACATGGGAAACCCTTGTTTGCAGTGCACTCTTGATGACCTCCGGTCCAAGATGTCTCGGCCCAGGGAGTTGATACCAAACAGACTTCTATCCGGTTCGACTAGAGTATACACTCTGCGGGCCGCCGGGGGGGGGGGGTCACAGATGAACACTGGCCCTGGGAAAGGGATAGCGTTTGTCAATGCCTCACTCATGACCAATCTGGGTAGGCCTATCTCCATACTGTGTCCAGGCCGCTGATAAAATCTCACAGCTGGGTAATGGTCTCGCATAAATCGATCGGCATGTAATAGCTATACTTCCAGGGTCGTGTGTTCCAGTAGAAGAGGTAAAGCTATGGCTATGTGGCGAGGGACAAAAAAAACCACTTCACCCGTTGAGAAAGAGGTCTAGAGCCATCGCGGCTCTCTTATTCAGTTTCACTGTTTATCAGTGGTCGGACTCCGGGGTGAATCCCGATACAATCTAATATCAGACTTCATTTTATCTCTCTTGAGCAATAATCATTTCCCCGCCCACATAGATCTCACTCTCTTCTGTTGTTGTTATTTGTTTAAACGAGCTAGCTGTTCACGGCTGAAAGAGGGTTAATATCTTGTATATTTGAAGTTTTACATGTCATCGTCCTCCTTAGGCGTATAAGCTTCTTGTTGCCATGCTGTTCTTTCGTAGCCTCATTTGGCCAGGCGACACTGAACAGCAACGGCAATACAAGCATGAACGAGGAAAGTCGACAAGAGCCTGGTGATTTGCTTACCTCTGTCGGATCCTGTTAGAATGGCATGGCGCGGAGTGAATAACAATAATCATCTTAATGTGGACACAAATAAACTTAATCAATATACTCAGCTAGCTAGAGACAGTAAACGACAACCAAGCACGGACTTGACATATAAATCTCTAACCATGACCATGATCATGGTTGCAGGGTGATTAACGTTGGGATTTCAGGTTAACTGCTCGAATCTTGTAGGTCTACTTTCCCATATAGTCTTCCATGGGGTCAGAAAAGAAACCCTGATTTAGTTTGAAGTTGCAGAGGATGGAACGTGAATAGAAAATACTCACTGTTTGAGAGAGAATATTCACTTCTTCCTTTAATAGATTCGCCATCATTTTATAACCCTCGACTCCTCGATTTGGCAGAATGAAGCCGTTATTCTTCGTTGGGATATAAATGACAATGTTGAAGGAACCCTTCAACTTAGCGAACCATATCTGTTGTTCGCTGCGGAGAAGGGGTCTTCTCTTACAGCCAGAGTCTAATCTCTTACACAGTGGCCACCCTTTGATACTTGTATTGCCAAACCGAGTTTCCTTGTTCCCAACTTCGTTTGTCATGCTCTTAAACACACGAGGGAATGATATACGTTCACTCTCTAAGTCGACATGCTGAGAGTTTTGCACAAAACCAGTTCTCTACCCGTCGGAGGAGGCATCCTGTGGCTATATAGCCACATCATAGACACAGACAACCTGACCGGTGTAGGTCAAACAGGTGAATAAATTGACTACAGACAAAAGAAAGGGTCACCCTCCATAGTGCTGGCCTGAACTTGCATCGCAGACTCATCAACTGCCCGGTCGGTGCCTCATAACCAGCACGGTAAGCAAGCGTTCAAAGATTCTCGCCATACGTTGTTAAACAACTTGAAGGGCTTCGACATGGGTAGTCGGGGCTTCTCGTAAACCTGAGAATGGCCCTGAAATATAATGCGCAGACCAGCACTGTGGCATTTGTATCCTTGAGCACTGGGCAGAGTCACCCTTTCTTTTGGCCAAAGCCTTCGTGCCAAACTGACATACAGCTATCGTCCGCCCACCAGCAGCCATAGCTACCCAGAATTCTCCTTCCTCTTTCCATTTCCACCGTACCGCCGTATTTCTTCTTTGCTCGACTTCAAGTTTACGTGACTCAGACATCACATCCCTCTTGTACTACGAGCTAGTCCTCCTACCTTACTCGCTGATGATGATGCTGCTGACGCTGGTCAGGCTGGCGCGCATTCATTCCATGCATGACATGGCACATAGGCTGGGTGCCAAAGTCACGGTAGGTTGAGGATGTGTGATGCGCCCGTGATGCGCCCGTGATAGGAAAGGCTCTCCTCTCCTCTCTCTTGTGATTCTCACCTATACTACAAGGGGAAAGCAATCGGATCGACCTTTGATTCTTCAACCCATTTCAGCCTCAAAAAAGACGATTTGGTTGGCTGGGTGCAGGAAGAGAGAGGGGGGCAATGGGGGGTGAAAATCCCCCGAATGCAGTGCCATCACTCGAATGTGCAGCAGGCCAGCAGGACTGGCCGCAGAGCCAGCACCACTAACATTTCATGTCACCCCTACCCCCCCTGACGAGTCCCCAGCCCAACGAAGCGCCTGTGAACAGCAAATGCGGGCAGGCATGGCAATGGCTGCTTGTGTTGTAGATTTGTGGAATCACTTGTGACTTGGTGAACTACACAAACTTGGGTGGTGGTACAGTTCATGACCCTAACGTATTTTTCTTGGACTCTGACTTCAGAGAAAATCGCCATTTTTTTGCCCCAACATCACAAGGCACTGAGGGGCAATTGGATTTTGATTCTTGGCAGAAAAACAGACCGGTGTAGAACGTTTATTTCACCAGTGCATGACCCCCGTCGTCTTCGCTCCATTGGCGTGGTTCCACAGTCGTCACAACATCTGTGTGGTGTGCTTGCTGTGTGATATTGGGCACTGAAGCCCCCCCCCCCCCCCCCAATTTGCTGTTTGAGCATCTCAACGCGGGGATTTATGGCCGTGACCGGATGCTAGCTAGCTTGGAATCCTCTCGATATTCACACCTGTCAACGTCGATGCGGTTTCGCTAAACAGGGTGCTGTAGTGGGGGGAAATAAAAAAACGTGATCTCATCACGGTGTAGTATAGCCAAAACCTGCTTGCCCTCGTCTCGGGTCTCCTCACTTGACGCCTCGCAAGGATGGAGAGAGCAACAGAATAGGTTGGTTAGCCGCCATCACATATCAAATTCTTCAACGTCTGTCCCCCTTCGCCTTCGGCACACAGACGAGATAGGCTTGACATGGCAACGAATGGACTATGATAGGTAGGAGGAGTAGGTTCTGATAAAGCTTATTGGACTTATGCAACGTAGCGTTCCTTTGCACACTTGCACATTGCCCGTCTCTTTCCGCGTCGCGGAAGGGGTGATGAGATCTGGACATGTGCGTTCTTGGTGCGAGTTTTGTATTTTGATTGGAGCTCTCGGAGAAGCCGGTATCGTCGCATCATCCGCCCCCTGAAGAACGAAGGAAGAAGCACTGCAGTGATGCTCTGTCGTGGGGACAAAGAGGCCCTTGAGTAGGTAGGTAGGTATTGTCTACTTTGGATGCATTGAGAGCATGGATCGGCTACTCGACGACGAGTAACCCCGAGTTTGGTTGAGCACTGCGTGAATAGACTGGTACATGTATTCGCATGCGCCAAACCCATGTTAAGACCAAGATGCGATACGTGATAAAGCATGACGACTATGCTGCAAGCCATCATTCGGAATGAATCCATTGCATCAACAAGGAGCCCTGTGTCCCACGACGAGGGCCGCGATCGGCAAAAGGCCACCAGGAAAAGCTTGGCCTCTGAGGCGTCATGGTTTGTTTATGTGCACTGCCATCGATTTGACATTATGCAGCTCAAAAGGAGAGCGCACGGCACTGTGACGACGACAGCTGCGGTGGCAAGAACTGCAGTGTTAAGAGTCGGGGATGCATTTCAACCTAAGGTGCGGTGGCAAGATGAGGTTGTGAACGCACCACGAAACATTGAGGCCGCACGATGGGGTTGTCGTTCACGCAGGTTGGATCAGATTAGGCATGAGGAGAACGGCTCTCCTCGGCCGTGTCCCTGAGCAGTTGGAGGGGGGCAGATACGGAGAAGGCAAAGAGAAACAAAAGGGAACTCGGGTTATCGAATAATAAACCGGGCCGACATCCGTCCTTGTGCTGAATACCCCGTAGCCCCCCCCCCCCTTTTGAAAGGCCGGCGGCGGCAGCAGCAACAACAACGGCTGAGCAAAGATCTCGGGCTTCGGCAGGATCCGGTATTTTTAGGTCACCGATCGCCACCAGTCCGGTCCGGGGAAGCTGAGTACCTCTAAGTCTTTGCCTTGTGGCCAGCCAGGGACTTGGGCCTCCGCGTTGTCTTCAGCTCGTGTCGCCGCCGCCGCCGCCGCCAATCAGACTGCAAATTGGAGTTGCTATCAAATCATTGGTGGCATCCGTTATTAATCTTGTGGCCACCGCCGCGTGTCAAGTTAACTGTTAACCACTCATCAGTTGTGATCGAGGAAGTATGCACAATGAGTCTTTTGGAATCCCGCGTTCCACGAGAACCAGGTTTCCAGGATGTCGCCCACACACCAGCAGCAATCAAGCCACCCGATGGCAACGACGGCCATCATGATGACGAGAACCTTCCCTTCCCCCTTGCCTGAACAAAAAAGTCCACTCGAGACACAGCCGTCGCGCGGTCCTGCGGTTGGGTTGGTCCTGGTGACAATTCAAACGTGATCGTGATCGCCTGCTTGCCGGATTCCCTCGATAATGTTATCCATTCACAAGTTCACATCGGTGTCGCCCGGCTGAGTGATAAAATCGAAGTCGAGACAGGATACCGAGTGGTTCAGATATCGCAGTTCAAGACGTGACGCATCTGCCAGGTGATGATTCTATTGCGACCATCCTCATCCCAAATATATCTCACAACAATCTCGAGGCAATATAAAAGTCACTCAGCTCCAGCACAAACGTGGGGAGCGTGAGCGTGGGAGACATCCTTGTCCAAGAATAGTGCAACGTGGGCGGGCGCGGCCAGACAGCTGGAGCAGGTGCCCACCCTTCCAGGGTTATTACACTAGAGTTGGGGTGAGGCCCCCCGTCAAACTCAAAGCCCAATGTCCCCCCCACACACACGGACTGGACTCCTTGACCTGGACAGGACTTCCAGAAAGAGCTCACCTCGACGCGCTCAATCTAGATTCCAGCCAACCCCACGCAGCCATCTCCCCACGCTCTCTCCCCTTTCTCCGGTGGTCGGCCATTCTCTTTCAGGCAGTCGGGCTTCCGACACAATAACGCATCTGATCGAGGGCAAGACCGAAACTTTGCTGATTGCTGTCAAGAAAAGAACGCAAAACGGGAAGGGCCGGAAAAAAAAAAGGATAGGAAAGGGGAAAAAAGAAGAAACAGGAAAAGGACTCCGTACCGCGTTGACCACCCCTTGCCCCAACAACGTCTAAAGGACGCGGAGGGACGCGAGGCTGATTAGCTGCGGCGCGGCTTCCGGAAAAAAGTCCCTGGCGTTGCGACTGTCACTTTCCAGATGCCTTTTAGGACACGACCAACACAATCTTTGACCCCGTCGGACCGACGCTCGGACGTCAACCACCTTCTAGAACTTTGAAGTCCCCGTCCGCGGACCTGCCGCTTTCCTGTGCCATAACCCGTTCTCTGCCCGCTTTGGGCATGGCGTAACGGGAACTTTCATGAGGCTGTCTGAGCGTTTTTCTAATGCTAGTTGAGTTATCTTTTCGAATTCTCTTCTCCTCTCCAAGAGTCTAGTTCTGCTTCAATCATTGAATACCAAAAAAAATAGGGGTAAAGAAAAAGCAATAGAATACGAATCCGCCATGGTTGCACCATTGGAATATTGATTGCTTTTTGCTGAAGGAGTACTTGAGTAGTTCGACGCCACAATTTATTCCGCCATTCTGGTCAGCCAGGACCCCAGGGCGAACGGCCCCCATGTTTCAACCCCAGCTTGCCCCACTACGGTTATTTCCTACGCTTGGGACGGGCCAGCTGGCCCTTGACGGGTCCGAGCTCGGGCTCGTCCCCCCTTCACTAGACGCTAGGTGGGCTTTGGAATAATCTCTGCCTCTGCCTCCCCCCCCCTCCACCTTCACATCAGGACAGGCAGGCTCACAGTGACACACCCAAATCCAACAGACCAGCCAGCAGAAACTGCGCTGCCTGGAGTTGTAAGCCCGAAATGTGCTGTGCGTGAGAGCGACGACACCCCGGCTCATCCACATCCGCCGGTGCCTCTGGGGACAAGACGCCGAATTTGATCTCAATCTTACTCAGAGCCTCCCGCCCTTACGCCGGCTGTGGCGCCAGTTCCGCGTGTGAATCTCTCTGCACACATCATAATAAGCTTAGCGCTAATCCATCAAAGAGCGGGATCTGCTTTCCGGCCCCCCTTTTCCTTTTTTTACGTACTCGACCCTTATTCTTGTGTATGTAGTAGTGTACTCTATATACGCGGGGACCGGATCCGCGACCGAGATCCATGATCCGTGATCCATCCCTTGGAGAGTATTTCATTCTTGATGAGCGGGAGCAGTGATCCGCTACTTTGCATTGGGACTGCTGCTAGTAGCTCCTGGCTGCCGGCTGGGTGTACAACCAACGCGGGCCCTTACCTTTATTGATTGAAAGGCGGTCAAGGAAAAAAGAAGAACAGACGAGGTGATTAGTTTGGACCAGCGCATACCTACATTAAAACAGGTTTGTATTTGTTGTCCCGGCAATTTGCATCGTAGGTCGCGGATGTGGTGTGTGTTTCTCTCGGCCGGACTTCACAAGAGACAGAGGGAGAAACTTGTTTCAGAGAAGGCGAGAGCCCATACGTCAGAACTCCCGACAACGGGCAAACAATGGAGAAGACGGTGAGCAAGCGGCGTTGCCAGCTACTACTTGCAGACGGTCAAGACATGGACTTGGCGCCGTTGGGCATATTTGCGTTTTTGCGTTTTTGCGTTTTTGCGTTGGCACTGCATCCATCCATCGCTGATGGATGCGCCAGCAACAGGATTTACCTAGGTAGGTAGTATCAAAGTAATAAGATATTTGTGGATGGCCGACGGGATATGGCAGCCCTCAGGGCATGTTGCCGTAATGAAGGGAGCCGCCTAGAGCGCACTCGGACTCTTTTCTTGTCTGTGAATCGCGAAAAAGCATCGTCGCACAAGTGCTGCTCCCTCGCGCTCTCTCCCTGCCGCGGTCCTGCTTTTATCGATTACACATGGAAGGACGCATGGAAATCCTCCTTGTGTTCCCGCTTCCGTCCCTTATTACTTAGCACGGTCACCTACCTACCTACCTCGGGGGGCCGTAAGCAACAACGAGGTTCAAATGGGGTTGTCGTAAGCCCCAGTACCTCCATCGTCGGCGGCTTTTGAACAAAAGACCTTACAGACTGAGCCGCACAAGAACGCAACCGTGTTTCCCCAGTCTGACTCAGGCGCGCGTGTGTGTTCCCTTATCAGTTTTTGATATTTTGGTTGGAGTCATTCCCCATCTGATAGCCCAGCCCTATCAACCACACAAGCCAGTCCCCAACCTAATAAGTGTTGCATTTGCTGCGCCATGCTGCACATCGTTTACCGACTTACCACATGCCCGATCAGGATGCCCGAGGTTTCCGATCAAGGGGGTAGTCGGGGCCGTGACGTTTTGATCAAGAGTTGGAAATCCCCAATACTCGGCATCGGGGAAGGAGAGAAATGTAAATGACAGAATACCAATGGGAGGCTGGCGCCAGTGTGGTTGCAATTCAATATACCGCTTGCAAAGGCTGCGATTAATTTATTACCCAAAGAAGGGAAATAGAAAAAAAAAAAAGAACAAAAACCAAGGTTCTGAGTTGTTTTTACAAGTTCACACCGACTTAAGGAAAAAAGCCGTTGAGACGGTTGGCTGTCAGTCACTGTCAACAAGCAAGCCAACATCAGCAACCACTTCATCAAGAAATGGACACAACTGTGGTGTGGGGCCCGCCTTGGTTTCCTGGTCTCCGAAACCCGATCCCGACTCCTAGCATTGGCATCGCATCAGGGCACACAGCGACGGATTTTGTCTATTCGGCTGTCCCGAAACTCCGGACTAAAAGTCCCAAAAACAAAAGACTAAAAAAATAAAAAAATAAAAAATCAGGTTTTCAGTCAAGGGAGGAGAATAGGTCGCCGACTTGTCAGCGAGCCCGATCTCGAGCTCTGTTTGCTTCCCGTTTCCTTCCCGCGCAATCCGTAACAGGTCAAACAAAGCCAAACCAAACCAGGAAAATAATGACCGGTTGCTTGTTACACTATTAGGTACCGGTATCCGTACCAAATGTAGGGAGGTACTTACTACTAGTAGGTTGGTAGCAAAGCAACGTGCTTTGCCGTGTCTAACTGCAAAGCTGTGTGGGTGTGTGCGCCTCCAACAACACACAGCCTCTCGTTGTTTGATGTGGTTTCTAAAACGATACTGACGGCCTAACTGCCGCCTTCCATTTCGCTCTGGCTTCCTTCCGGGGGGGGGTAGGTGGTGGGTGGTGGCGGGTGGTGGCAGACGTTGCTTTTTTGGCCATCCAAATTTCAGGCGGTGAGGCTTCAGGTCGGCTGCGGATGTGGGAAGGGAGAGAAGGGCGACAGGGGGCTGGGCAGCCCGGAGGAGGAGCCGGGGAAAGTTGGGACGGTGGGGCTCTGGGGGGGGGGTTTATGGGGCACTTGAGTACAGTCTGTAGTGTATGTACACATACTCCCTGCCTGGGGCAAAGCGGCGAATGGGGCCGGAATGGGGCCCACACGTTGGCTGCGCGGACCCTGCCTGTCCATTTTCTTCTTTTGCCCCGTGCGACAATTACGCGGTAGCCTGGGGACAAAGCGCAAACGCTCCAGTCACCACGACCCAGTGGAAGCTCTCTCCCCCAGGAAAAGAGACATTCCATGGAATACCGGGGCACTGGGCTTCTGGGGCTCGTTTCGACCCAGCCAGGCTAGTGGCCAGCCGTCGGTGCGCCTCGTTCATTTCTGTCCACCTGTCCATCGACACATTGGCCGGTAGAGTATATTACATCGTGGTGGTAGGTTGGGCTGGTCTCGGACACGGTCGCGGTCGCCCAATCAACAATCTATCGACACTTTCGGTGTTGACTCAACGTGCTGTGACTGAGTACAGAGCCAGCGAATAATGGGTGGGAATGCGAATGGGACTCGCAGAGCGAAGAGCGGAAGGCGGAAGGCGGAAGGCGGAAGGCGGTCAGACACCGCAACTTCAAGTTGACTGTCAGCGCAGCACCCGTGTTTGTCCATGCGCGTGGGGGGGGGGGGGGGCACCGGGTACCAATCCGAGTCCGAATTTCTAGCCAACCGACGGAAAAGCGATCAGTGCCACAGCTACAGTTGGGCAGCCTGGCATCCAGTTCTAGTGTAGTGTTTGTCCCAGACTCCCAGCTGGCTCGCTGCCCCCTTTCCTCCCCCCCGCCTGTCACGCCCCGAGTGTTCCCAACAGGCAGCCCCATGCCCTTGGCGGCTGGTGGCTAGGCTACACCCAGCATGGTGACAAGCACTATCCCACGGGGAGCGTCCCGACGGTGAGCGGCGTCGGGATGACTGACTGTGAGAAAGGACCAGGCCGAGGCGAAATCCTGTTGATAATAATTTATATGCTTGTGCCGCAACCCGCCTCCCCCGTCGCTGCCCCCCTTCCCACCCCCTTGCCTTGGTTTCTTTTCCAAGATTACCGGTTTCCGTCGTTTTCCCCCAACTTGCCCGTTTGATCATAGCAGCGAGCCAAAATTTAATCTGCCCCACGGATCCTGTCTCCTGGGTCACCCACCCTTGCTCGTGTCAAGTCGTCCCTGTTCAGCCCCGGGCATATAAGACCCGTGCTCCCACCCTCAGGCTCTCGGCCCCAGCTTTAGTCCATCTCGACAACCAAGATCACCGGCCCTCACCAGCTCCCAGGACAAGAGCAACCTACTGCCACGACATCTCGGACCATTCCCCAGCTTCAAGCCGGACAGCAACAGCAACATCGACGAAGCACGCCAAGCAGGCGAACCACCAGCATCAACACCTCCAGCCATGTCCATGTACGGCTCATACGGCTCATCGAGCTCCTCATATAGCTCCTACACCAGCTCGTACGGTTCTTACAGCATGTCGTCACCAATGGACATTGCACCGAGCCCCTTTTCCTCGCGCGCCGCCGACGCTAGCTGCGCGTTCCCGTCGTGGCCGCGGCGCTCCTCGCTCTCCGAGTCCGACGCCGCCGAGGACCGTGCCACATCCTACCTCTCAGACGAGGACCTCTACCTCCAGGACGTTTTTGAGGATGACGCACAGAGTGTTTCCAGCAACGGCAGCGCCTCGCCGATCCAGTCACCCCAGATGCAGGCCATGACCGAGGCCGACATCCTCCAAGCACAACGAGAGCAGGCGGTCTACCAGCGCGAGGTGATGCGATTCATCATGAGCGAGAAGGAGAAGCGCCGGCAAGCAGCAAAGCGACAACGCCGCAGCAGTACTTCGAGCTCATCAGCCAAGAAGAGCTCCAAGAGCAAGCTCAGTGCCATGACTCCCATCGCCGAGGCTGAGTGAAGCCGATCCGGGCCATCTCATGCCGTGGGTGGCGGGCTATATTAACCCCACGATATTGCTGGGTGAGCTTTCCCAACATCTTCAGCCCCGCGGACCTCCCAGCGGCAACTGGCTAACAAGCCTCCAGGTACTTACAGAGTACAACAAGCACCAGCCTGTTCCGTGACTCACACATAGTACGGCAGCGGAAGAAATCCGCCGAGGCTTTTCACCAGCGCGGGCGCGTGTGAGCACATGCCGCGACGCTGCGACAATATCCATCCACCCATCTATCCAGTATCATAAGCTAGTCCCGGCTTTGTTTTTGTGCCGAGACCGACCAGCGCCGTCGTTCACATGGGGAAAGTCACACTTTCTCTAATCCGCAAGACCGGGATTTGAGCGCGAAAAAAAAAACTCTGCCCAAAGTACCCGCGGCCTGAGCGGGAAGCCAGCCGACACAGCCAAGCGATCACCTAACGGGAGCCAATGGAACGAAGCAGGCCCTCCAGAGCCGCGTAAAGTGGCCACCAAGCACTTTAGGTGTGTAGCCTGGGAGGCATGCCGAGGCACCCATCCAACCCGAGACTTTTCGCAAGGTCGCTTGTGAGTCAAGCTGTGCGCCCAATGAGGATGGTCAGTCGCCTTTCCGAAACAGAACCAACCTTCCGCCCGTCCCCGAACCCAAACCATTTGGGCTCATCATCACAGCCTACCAATGTTGCTACCAAGAACCAACCAACACAACAGTTGGACGATGAGATTCTTTTTTGGGCTCACTCTATCACCAACGGAGCATCACCAAGCGCTTGGCCGCGTCCGCTTCCGGAACACTTTTCCCCCCTCATTCACCTTGCCCTTTCTATTCCTAGTCTCTAATATTTTTTATTTTTTAATGTGGCGCCGAGCCGGGGATGCGGGCTTTTTCTCTCGGATGTCTTTGTGTGTGTCACCCATGGGCACCCTTCTTTTCGTGTTCTGGGGCTTTTCTTTCCATTTTCCCACCTCTCATCGGCAACCCGCCGTAGTTCGAGTCCCGCGTTACAAGTGAGACTCGGAAGTTTCATTTACATTTTCCCTTTTTTGTCTTAGTCTTCCGCGGCATTTTCTTTTTGGGTCTACTGGTTGGGAAAAAACAAGAGAGAGACGCAGAGAGGCCGACTGCCTGCAAGATCGCTTCACTGCGCACCTATTTTACATACACGCATATGGATATGCTCGCCGCATCATCAGAGCACAGCATCCGGAGTACTTTGGCTTTTTTCCCTTATTTGGGGGTCAGAATGGGATTGGATGATGAGTGCCATATTCCCAGACGGGCATCTTGGAGACTATCGGTTGGGTCGCATTTGCCATTCAAACGGATAACAGTTGTGAGAGAGAAGAGAGCGCGGATACCCTTAGCAATGCATGATACCCCACGGTTTTTGGTTTTATTTTTCACACTTATCTTTCCTTTTCAACTTGCATCATTAGCGACAGCGACTTTGTATAGTTTTCTCATCAATTTACCATTTGCCTTTTTCTCTCAACATAACTCAGACATAACCGGCCGTCTTGAGATTGTGATGTGCCAAGAATGAAATCGCCTGCCTGAGCATAATGACCAATGGTCAAGAGTCTGCAAAGTAGTCACAGTCCTGCACCACGACGATCCTTTTCAAACGGTCTTCCGAGCGGTATCTCAGCTATTGGCTTACTATACTAGTGCGTGTGGGTGTGAAAGCATGAGAATGATGGACGACGGGCCGGTCCAGAAGCCAGCCAGCCACTCCCGAGTCCTTCGTACAGCATGTACACTAAAAGTGCGATCGCCGTCTGTTTCCATTTATTCTGGGAAAAAAGACCGAATTTTGACACCCAGCTCAACTGTCCGACTGACTGATAGACGGACAGAACAGATAGTCAGACAGGCGACTGTTTTGGGCATTTATCACCAACCGTGAACCGCTGCGACTTCCGGTCCGGTCCTTTTCCCACTACTCTAGGGTGTATGTGTTCCCTCGGTGCTTTTCCCCCGCCAATCCTGCCCGCCCCCGGATTTTTATGTGGTTGGATCGGGGCATGGTCCAGTCGGTGGTCCGAGCCCCACCCCCACCCACAGATGTGCATTTATTTGGGGGTTTCGGAGGGATATGGAGATGGGGTTGCGCAGATCGGTCAATTTCAATGAGATTTATTATTACTTTTGAGTGTAGAGTCCTTCACTTGGCTCAGATTTCGGATTTCAGATTTCAGAACCCCCCCCCCCCCCTTCTACTGGCCGGACCGGGGCTTATGATTATTATTCCCCCCGAGGATCCCACGGGGATTTTTTCAGTTATCAACACAATCCCTTTCGCACTGATGTCCTGTATACACTACGGCTCAATATTGAGGCTTGCGCTATATTTTCATATTTTATTGTTTTGCAGAAGCGTCATTCTTTTGATACACCTTGATTCCGAACTTAAATTTTTGGGCCACAGTCATGGAAAAGGAGAGGTTACAGACTCGATGGAAGAGGAGGGAGTGACCGTTGAACGGCCCACTCAAACGCCGAGGTCCTGGCCGTTTACGGAGTACATACCTATGAATCCGAGAGAAAAGTTGAAAGAGAGAGAGAGAGAGAGTGTGTGTGTCGGGAATGGCGCTTTGCTTTGATGAGAGCGGGACGGCAAATGCCTTTTTTTTATTTTATATCTTTCCATCCCCGTTCCGTCACTTTTCTATTTCCCCCCTTTCCGACTAGTTCCAATCCTTTCGCGTAGAGGACGCGATAGCCCGTGGTTCAACGCGCGCCACCAGGACTGATACCCCCTCACGCATTAACATTTGGGGGTGCGCCTTTGGGGGCGCACGCACACTTTGTCCACGCTTGGCTCATCTTGACAAATTGTGTTGTCGACCAAGGTAGGCAGACTCGGACAAAAAGGGCAAACATACGAAACAACCCGGCCAGACCGCTTTAGACGGCGCCGATCATCTTGCCGACCGTGGGCAACAAGAGAGCCAGCCACTCAGGATTCAGATGTTCATCGTGAGATGGGTTGGGAAAGAAGCGGGGTTGCTTTGCGAGCCCGAGGTCTCGTCTGACATTGATATCTACTATTCTATCTAGTGACGAGCAGCTGCTGCACATCACATCACATCCCATTGATTTTCCTCCGCATGTTGGAAATGTGAGACAGACGAGCGGTGAAGGCGTGAGTGGGAGGCATTGGCATGTTCTCCGAGACTCTGACACTGTTTCTCCTGTGACGCGTTCTTGTGTTGTGTAGGTGGATGCCTTTTGTGCAATCATATTCCAGTGTTCTCCGTTCGTGTCCTCTGGTGGCTTGCTTGCGTGGCAAGCGGTGCATATTTGTTGCGTTTTGTTGAGATATTGGCTTGATAGGAGCACAAGACAACAGACGTGATCGATTGGCAGTTTCTGACAATGGTGGCCGTTATTCAAAGTGAGAAGCAAGTGTGCTTGCCCAATAGCTTTTGTCTCGTTCATCTCCATTCCCACTTTGGCCAAACGCGGATAGGAGAGGCTTCCGCTTTCGGAATATAGGTGTGCGTGTTGGATCGAACAACCTGAACTTAGGTAGATAGACTGGGGCAAGTGACGGATAGTAATCCTTGGCGATACACCATCAACAGAAACCATGGCATCAAGTCTGTGTGTGGCTTGGCCCTTGCATGGTAGTGTAGTATAGATGCAGGCTCTGGTGATTGTGATGGGAGTTGAAATTATATTGATCTGTTGGACGGAGAGAGCTTGCCTTGATGAGCTTGGACTTAGCATTCGTCCGTCGAGTCAGAAGAAAGGGGGGGGGGGGGGGGGCAACCCAAAAAATGCACTGTGTAGCAACCTGGTGTCGACAAATGGAGACCATACCTCGGATACTGTACACAATAGACTCGAATCTCAAATAGTGTAGCAGAAGGAAAGATAGTAAAAACTCTCCGGCCCGATCGCCGTCTGGGGGGAGTGAGATGCGATGTTGCAATTAATGCCTGGGGGGGGGGCTTGGTTCGTTCAGCATAATGGAATGAATCCCCAGCCGCAACTACTGTGTAAGAATGGCGACGACCTGGAAGATGGAAACATCCCTGTTCGCAAGCAAGGCTCAAAACCCCCTGTGCGATTGATGACATGGGATGAAAAAGAGACTTTGGCCCACCCCGCCTTTTCTTACTTGCATGCGGATGGAAATGAAGCGTCGATGGCAGCCAAGAAGGGACGGAGCTCGGTCCCGCTTTGACGCCGCCATCATGCTGTCGCCCCCCCCGCCGGCGGTGGTATGTATCCCCAGTCGATTCGTTCATCGGATTGCAAATCGATGGAGAGTATTTGAGAGAGAAAGGAACGGCGATGATGCCCAAGAAACGCAGGGTTCGGATGCCTAGGCACTTACACTACACAATGCCACTCGAGCAACTCGTACCCCGGACGGCAATGCGCAGGGACCGCGGGGCAATATCCAGGTTGCCAGGTTAACGCGGACCTGGGCCATATCGTGGTGCCCAACTCGCCCTGTGGTGATGCCTTCGCTGTACGACAGAGGTCAACAGCAGGACATAGGCTCTCCACGTCTTCCAGAAGCGTGGTGACTCGAGCGAACCGATGGTGCTCAGAGCTGCCGGGGTCCTCGAATGACAGCATATTCAATGCCAGGAACGGAAGGCAAGGACTGGTTGTCGTTTCGGCTCAACAAGCGTTGTCTGCGAACTGTGCAACACACGACGCAGAGCAGGCCATCAAGCAATTGGGCCTGGGCCGTTGAACGTGGCCTGTGGTATCCGTCAAAAAAGGGTTGGCTTGCATCCTGCGGCCATGGGCTTCACACGGTATTGTATGTACATGTACACAGTAAACCGTAGGTAAGGTGGGGAGGCAGGTACCCAGACTCAAATTGACAAAGTCTCGAAGAATAGAGACTCGTGGATCCATCCATCCATCCAACAGCCTTTTGGAGGGTGGGTTTCATGATCTGTGCGGTGGGTGTGGCTGCACGAATTGAAATTTGCTCCCAAACAACAACCCTTTGGGCTCGTCGGTGGGCTGTTGGCAAGCTGGGCACAGGTTGTGTGATTTCGTGTTTTGTCATAAGCGGCACAGGGTCCATTTCGCGAGGAAAAAAACCGACTAGGACGGGCAAACGATCAGCAAAGGCTCGTGAAATGGGGAGGGAGCGAAGGACAGGAAGAACTCAATCCATCCTCGTTCTCGTACCTTCTTTCCCCATCCAATGCCAGTGCCGAGAGAGTTCCAAATCAAACAAAAAACGGTCACTGGTCTCAAACAGGGCGGGGCCCCATCGAATCGGAGACTTGTATTCTCAACTGCAGGACCGTTGTCTCTGCTGTGAGAAGGCCTTCTCCCGATGCGAGCCGGTCAGCCATGGCTCATGCCCAACGATTGGAACTCGGAACGCGCATTGACATAGAAAAGGAGCTGGACTGATCTAATTAGTACCACGATACGGCTTCCCACTGGGGAGGGAGTTGTGGCGCGGAGATATGCGATTTAATCTAAGGGGCCTCTCAGTTAGAGTGCCAACTCGAGTCCTGCACCTTGTGATGGTGGGGTCGACGACTCTCAAACCTCAGCTTTCGATGTTTGGGGGTTTCAGAGCCCGAGGTGCCTGGCTTGCCTGGTTCCAAGAGCAGCATATCTGGGGGTTCACAGCATGAGTTCAATTGAGTCGTCCGTCCCTACCGTATGTATGTACAGTACTGAACAGTGTTCTGTGCAGTACCGGCAATGCTAGCTGACAGTGCGGGGCGCTGCCTGGAGTTTCTCCTGTCGTTGTTGGACGGCTTCACAGTAAGGTAACCTGCCGACTTTACCAAGGGGCGCGGACCAACCAGCTGCGGCCGCGGCCCATGCCGTGGATGTTCATTGCAGAACGTGGACTCAAATCGCGGTTGTAACTGTAGGGATTCAACTGATTCAACTCGGCTGCTCTGATGTTAACTCGGAATACCCGTCCAAGGTTCAATCCCTAGACTTGCCTAACGTCCGTAATCTATAAAGCTCTCTGTATTCGTATAGGTAGCCCAGCATGGATTGTTTTCCCCTTTGACCAGGAAGCCGGGGTCGGATAGCAGCGGTATCGAGTACTTATCCAACGCTGACTGGCCCATTGTTTAAAGACGGCAAGAACCAAAGGGGAGAACAATGGGATAATAACGCAAGAGGTGTGGGGGAGATCAAGACAGCATGGGCGATAAAACCCCTGTCCAAGAGGGTGATTGCAGCCGTGATTGGCGGCACGGGGCAGGGATGAACTTGCCAATTGTGAGCGAGGGCGCTTAAAACCCTTGCTGTCCTTCTTTCCCCCGCCGCCGCCATTCTCGCATCCCCACCCCACCGCCCAACCACACCTCAAGGCGACGAAACTGCAACGCAAAAGACCACAGCACCTGCGACCAAAGCCTGACCTGGGCCTCTTCTTCCCATTGCTGGGACCCAGTCCAGTGGGAAGGTTCTGGTTCGAGCAGAAAAGGACCAGAAGCTGCGAGAAATGCAGCGACCACCTGATCCAGGGGGAGCGTTAGAAACGGGCGAGAAACTGCTAACGTCCGTTGGTGCTGTTTTTCCTTTCTTCTTCCTCGTCTCGGCCCGCCTGGCATGGCGGCGGGGCAATGGAATTTTCATTGACATTGGCATTGCCTGCGCAAACATTTGTTCAGTCCAGCAGCAGGAGGTGGTTCGGGCGCTGCTCTGCAGATCGCTGCAACGTCGAGAGATGGGCTCAGGTACCGCTTATACATACAGCTTCCCGGATTGGATGTATGGCTGCAAGTAGAGTATGTACTGTACACCACATACACACAGTACGGGATTGCAGCGTGGAATCTGTGTGTACATCCGGATTACATGCTGCGTCCAGACAGTGCAAACAACCAACAACCACACCAATGGTCCCAGTCCGCCATTTGCCCAATTTGCGTCCTGCATTCACAGCACTCGGGATGTGATGTTCTGCCCGGGTTAGGTTCCATTGACAGCGGTCTGGCTGCACTGACAGAGACCCCCCTCTTCCCCCTGAAGAACCAGGGGCCTGGGGGGCGAGATCAAGAAGTGTCGGCGGTCGTCATTGTCCAGAGCGCGTGCCGCAATGGACCTCCGCTTCACTTCACCTCAACCACAAACTCTACATACCTCACAGCTATAGCCGCGTGATCTCGCCTCGAAAAGCGGTGTCGCCAGTCTAGGATCAAAAAGACCCTCTTCTGTGCCCTGCTTGCGCTCTTGGTCTATATAGGCATTCTTGTCGTCAGTGGCCAAGCTCGCAACGACACGCGGGCAGCGCAGCAGCAGACCAGAGGCTAATTATGGCAAATATTGCATGTACCATGTACGCCGTCCGCTGTAGGCCAACCACGGTTCGTTGACAGCACTGCTTGAGTCGGGGCTACTGCCTCTCCCGCCATTGACGAGCCCAGATCGAAGTCACTTTCCTGCTCCTACAGACCAGGGCCATCCGTGACAGGGTTCCTCCAGCCCTTGTGGCTCTCTACTCGACAGGCCCCAACCCTGGCCCGTTGCTAGTGCCGCCTCGCTAGTCAATGCACATCTCGCCATCTTCTCTTTCCATGCAGCCCCCGCGAGTCCTCGCCTCGAGTCCCCTTGACCCTGGGCTGGGCCACCAGGTTCGACCAGAAGAGCCGGACCGCATCCGCTCCAGATTCGTGCCCTTTGAGTTAGAGGCAGTGAGCGATGAGCTCTAATTTTATATGTGCTTCCCGTGCCTGTCCAGTGACAGCCCGGCTTTCTCCATGTTAAGCGCCTTGGGGGTTGGGTAGTCACTTATTTGCTGGCACACACCCTCACGGCGTATTTTGCATCTTGGTCTTGCATTCTTCCTCTGTTTCTCTGCTGCTTCTTTCCTGCAACTCGGGCTGCTTTTCTTCGTTTGTGCGTCCAACGTGATCAGGAGACTGTCGGTCTAGTCTAGCACACCATATCGTGCTGCACGAGAAGCGCCGACGACCCCCAAAGGATCCAAGTCCCCGCGGTCCATGAGGCGAGGCGGGTAGCTCTTCTTGCCGCCCCCATACAGCCCATCCCTCTCACACCCTACCCCCCCTTCCTGCGTCTACGGCGGCGTCTGTCTCCAGGACCCCGTGCAGGCCGTGCAACCGTGCTAGCTAGCGACCCAAGAAAGACAACCACACCCTCCCGTCTCTCTTTCTCAACCTTCCTCCTTCTCCACTTCCCCCCAACTACACGCTCGCTGTCCCTTTGCGACAAGGACAAGACCACGCCTTCGAGAGAGCGCCGGTATCTCGAGACACTACAGCTGTAACAATCGCTTGCCACTTCTCTCCGCTACATGCCGGCCAGTTTGGAGCTTGCCCCGTCATAGGCGTACCGAACGTGGAGGAACATATTGGCCCGGGAACAGACAGCAGATGATGGTTGGGGTCCGGACTGTGTAGCCTCGCTGCTCGTCCTGGTTCGCTACGAAAAGATCCGGAGAGCCTGATAGCTCCTTACCGCTCGGTATGTTTTGCTTTCTTGTACGCCGTCCGCTTCGACCTGCAATTCGGCGCTGCCGGCTTGGTGCCGGGTTGAGCATTGCAAACCTGGCACTGGACGAGCACACCCATGTATGCAGCTTCCCGACTAACAGCGTAATTGCCGACAAGATCTGCGATCCAGAAGGGCCATATCTAGCCCTCCGCCATGTCTGCTGGTGGCCATCTCTCGAGAAGCCGTGCTGGGTCCAAGACAACTAACATGCAGGACTTCGCCATGGCATCAACAACAAAATCCATCGCCCGGTATTTGGAGCCGTGCGCCGCCACGGCGTCCATGTTTCTCTATGCACAGGGCAACTCGGTCGTGTGCAGCCACCATGACACCCTCACGATAGAAAGGAGGTTCGCACGCCACTCGGATGAGGTGCAGTTGCTGGCCGTCGACAACCAGAGCGACATGGGCGCAGGGAGGCTGGTTGTGAGTTACGACTCGGGGCAGACGGCTATTGTGTGGGATCTCGTGACAGGAGATGAGGTCGCGCGGTTTGCGTCCTACGAGAACCTTACTTGCGCTGCATGGATGCGTAACGGCAATGTTGCTTTTGGTGAGCACCCGAGACCCCCCCCCTTTTTTTTTTTTTTTTCTTCTTTTTTCGCACGGATGCCGGACTAACTGAGTGGCTCAGGAAACGCACAAGGAGGCGTGATTCTTTTCGAACCCACGACCTCGGAGCACATTTCTGCGAGAACCATTGACCAAATATCTATCACAGCTATCGCTCCGGCAACAGATTGCAGAACTTTTGCAATTGGGTAAGTTTGAATTTCTTGTCGTCTTTGTTGACGTGAAATGTCGAGGCTAACCCGGCGCCTCAGCTACCAAAATGGGTCTCTCTTGATCGCAACGCTCCAACCAAAATTCACCATTCTGCACAATCTGAGCACTTCCCGGGGGCCATCTCCAATTGTGACACTGGCATGGCATGCATCGTCATCTCGGCAGAAGTCGGATATGCTAGCTGTGCAGACGTACGATGGAGATCTTCGCGTCTGGAGCGTGTCAAAGGCATACAATGCGGAGGATCCCGCAAAGGTGGTGCGGATTCTGAAGAGGACTGAAAACTATCTTGCAGGGCCCAACTGGATGGGCTGGTCCAAGAACGGCCGGATTATCCAATACTCGGAATCGTAAGTTTGTTGTCCAAGAAGACGGTACCACGGTGTTGAAGCTACTAAGACAACCAAACAGTGAAACAATATCATGGGATGTGCGAACAAAACATGTCACCTACGATACTATCCCAACTCTTGACAATATCAGGGGTCTAGCAGTTTACGGGCCAGGAGCCAGCCTCTTCACCTTGGGCGCTAATAATACAGTCCAACAGTTCGATCTGAACGCGCCCGCTATGATGGTTGCGAACGTTCAACATCCCGCAAATCTGCTTCCACCCTCACCCCCTATCTCGCTTGAGGCGGAGGAAAAGGCCCAAAACTCCAGCCTTTCGGAATCCGAATCTTCGGTCCCCATCGCCATCCATGCAGATTTCTCTTCTGAAAGCGGCGAGGACCATCAGTCGCCTTTGGCTCGTCTTGTGAGTGGGGAACGGTCAGACTCGGATGTGGACAAATATCGGACGACAAGTCCTGTATCAAGTCGTAGCCAATCGAGTGCTTCAATCACGTCTTCAAGCTCACAGGCGGCGCCACACCGTGGGTATCTTCCATCAGTCGGCTCGCGTGGGGGGATGACCGAGAACACGTACATCTCGGCAGGATCCTCGCTCCGGTCGTCTGCCATCCAGCCACGCGACAGGAGGGAATCATTCTCGACCGGCAGCTCAAATTCGTTGACAAGCTCGCAATATCGGTCAAGACACAGGCCGTCAAGGTTGCGACATGAAGTTCCACGTAGCCCGGAAGATTCGAAAGTCATAGATCTCTTCAAGTTCACCAAGAGCCGTCTTACCGATGTGCCGTTCAAGCCGACTTTTTCGAGCGATAGCAGCCGGTTGACAAATGATGACCTGCGCCGCCAGATGTTGAGCATGATTTTTGGGTGGAACAAGGATGCCGACGATCTCGTTCGAGACGAAATGTCCCGCCACCCTCTTGGCTCTACGAACCGGATCCTCCTCGCTAAATGGCTGGGTGATATTGGCACTGATATCATGGCCATGGGCTCTGAAAATATGACGTCGTCCGACTGGATGCTTCTGGCCCTGAGCGGCATTGGAGGACAGGCGTCACAACACAAGCTGGGTCGCGCATATGTGCAGCGGCTCCTCGAGAGCGGCGATGTTCATGCTGCTGCGACCATCATGATCGGACTCGGCGATTATCACGATGCTATCGAGATTTACATCTCCCACAAACGGTATATGGAGGCGTTGCTTCTTGCCTGTCTCTTCTTCCCAATCACATGGGAGCGCCAGGAGCAGATCATTAGAAAGTGGGGAGAATGGGCTGTTCAACATGGTCAACAGCAACTGGCAATCCGATGGTAAGTGCCGAGTGCTCCGTTTTTTCCCTTCCTAAACAGATGACGAGTTGCTGACCTGATTTGCTACAAGTTTTGCATGCACCGGGCGCGAATCCAGCGAGCCATGGACATCACCATCTGCCCAGCAGATCACCTTCCCCAGCATGACGCAGACCAACCCCGACCTTCTTAGCCCTCCCATGTCTCCTCCGCAGATGAGTCTTGGGCCGCAGCGAAGCATTGCCAAGACGTCGGCCTTGAAGCTCATCACTTCTTTCGGTGACCCAAAGGCCAAGTCCAAGTTCTTCTCAGGCACCGATGACGGCAAGACACCCATTGCAGCCGGAGCCACTCCAATCGCAGAATCGGCCATTTCACCTGGCGGGGCTGACCCGGCCACTGCGGTCCTCCGTGCCGGGAATCGGAGCCAGTTTGCTACTCCTGCTTCAGCGCGCCCAGCGCACGGGTTTGGTAGGCAGCGGCTGCCTTCGATTGGAGAGACTCCCGACTCACACCACCCACGCGAGTCCCTGAATTCAATGGCCAAGGGTTTGCAAGAGCCTCAGACTAGAGCCAAGGCCAGAGACATGAGCGACAACATTACCAGAGGCATAGAGATGCAACGAGCGTCGACTGCGAGTCCGAGGTTGCAGATGAAGGAAAGCTCTCGGAGAGCCCCGCCGCCTCCATCTCCCTCACCAGCGGCGGTGGCTGCGTTGATGGAAGGCCCGAGGAGGAGGAATGGGTCACGCCATCGTATACCCGAAGGACTTGACCTGTCGCTGCCTACTTTCAACGACTCGCTGCCCGACGATCTGACGTCCCCTGAGCAGTCAGCAGCATCTCCGAATCGCTACCACTGGCCCACTCGACGCCGGGCGCCACCGGGATCGGCAACCAGCTCCGTGACTTCGGCAGCTTCCAGTCTTGCTGCTGCCCGGAATCCCCGGGGACACCAGCAAGGCAAGAGTCTGGACGACTACATCCACAGCCTGGATGCTGTTCAGACCAAGCGACCCGCTCGTGCATCTAGTCGTGACAGCCGTAGCCGAGGGCGCGAGTCAAGCCGAACACGGAGGGCTGCTGATGGTGAGGGCGACAAAGAGCGTGGCCGTGGCTCGTCCCGGGGCTATACCCCCAAGGGCGGAAAGCGATCCCCAAAGTCGCCAGTCCCCATGTCGCCTGAGGACCTGATCAACCTGTCTACCCCGAATGATGAGATGGAGCAAGGCCAGCGCGTGGACGGCAGCAAACTTATCGACTTCTCTGACGAACAAGAACAGCCCGGCACAGTGAAGAAGATGCCGAGTCATCGCGAGCCCTCTCGGGCGAGGGCATCTAGTCGCACTGCCAGTCGAAGTGGCCGAGCTCCGAGTCAAGATCGTCGTGCTCGCAGCCCCAGTGCACGCGATCAGCCAGCACAGCAAGCTCGCGGTCGCTCGGCGACGCGGACGGGCTCGGCTAGCAGGTCACCATCCTCGCCCCTGCCCATGTCAGCAGGCCCAATTCACTACTACGGCTCTGACGATGAGGAGGACTATAGGAAAGCGGTCGAGGCTCGGGAGAAGTTCCGCCGAAGGAACGGTCGGAGCACAAGCAGGGGTACCCGGGACGATAGCCTTGCGTCTCCTGTGTCGGTTCGGTCAAACCAAGTCGGATGGGGCGATTCTCGTCGAGAGCCAACTCGTGAGGCCGAAACTCTTCGCCGCAGCAACCCTCGCGATGGGTCAGAACGCAAGAAGAAAGCAGGCATGACGTTGCCCACTCCGGCGCCAATGCAGCTCGTCACCCACAACGCTGGCGACTTGAGGGTCATCAAGGACGAGAGGCAGCTGAAGAAGGAGGCCGCAGCCCGCGAGCTTGAGGAGCGTCGAAAGTCGCTCGCAATGAGGCCTTTGGCTCCCCCCATCCTGCATCCCGACGATCTCTCCCCAGCCCCAACCAGAGCACCGAGCAACATGGACTTCTCGAGCCGCCCATCGCCGCCGTCCAACGCCACTTTTATCCAGACTTATCGGGAGAGGGATCTGCCTTCACGCAGTGTGAGCGTGGACCCAAACGCTGGGAGGAGTATGTATGCAAATCGAGGCGGACCGGCCATTGGGCTCCCTGCCACGCCAAAGGCCATGCGCCTCGTCATGGAGTCAGACGCCAACAGGCACTATGTACCCGTACCCCCCATTCCAACCACTTTTGCCCAGGCCTCGCCTCCGCTAGTGATTGCTTCGAACCAGCAGTCACCTAGCAGAACGTCACCGACGCGCATGTCGCCCAACAAGTCTGAGCCGGATGTGGAGTCGCCACTCAAGAGCCCAGCCCTCTTGCTTCCCGCAACCGTCTACACTCCGCCGCCGCCTGCCTCGTCACGACAGGCAGCGCAGCAGATCCAACGATCCATGTCAGCGCCTCCTCAAGATTTGGTACCACCACAAGGAGGTGGTAACGTTGGGAATTTGCGGGGACTACCTATGAGCAAGATGGTCACTGGGGAAGGGCACCCAATACTTGGCCGGAGACCATCCCATGATGGTGCCATCCCCCCAATGCCTACCCGGAGGCCATCTCACGACAGTGGTATGTCTCAGATGCCGGCCCGGAGACCTTCACACGACAGCGGCATGCCTCAGATGCCTCCCCGGAGGCCATCTAACGATGGCACCATCCCGCCGCCCCCTCCGCCGCCACCGGCGCCTCCAATGCTCAAGGAGCTCCAGCACCTTGCCATGCCGCCGCCGCCGCCGCCTGCCCCTTTGCCACATATGGGTGGGGCCAAACCGATTGTGTACGGTAACTCGGGCACGATTGAGATTGTTATGGACGATGAGCAACAAGCGAGCTCTCTTGTCGTTCCGGTTCACGAAACCACAATTCCCATCATTACGCCTCCAATTCCGCCAAACTCGCGCAACGGCCACAACCGTGGGCGCAGCAGTGTCGACAATAGCATTGGCGCCCGCATTTCGCGGGCAACGGAGCGAATGCGTTCAGCGAGCCGAAGCCGCCGAGACACCATTAACCGGACCAAGTCGCCGGAGACTATGACTGCTCCATACGAGAGTGTGCCGCCACCTCCGACCTTGACGTATCAGATGCGCGCGGAAATGGCCAGGTCTCCGGTCTATCAACAAACCCAAGCAGCCCAACTCGCCGTCCAGCAGGCGCAACAGGCCAACGACTTCCGAACCGGGCTTCATCATAGCGAAATGATTTGAGAAGGCAAGCAGTTTATATCCAGTCTCGAGAAAATATGCCCACCTTTTGGGAACAGACGGCCAGCAAATTCTATACGTCATCAACAAACAAAGCCTCCTTCGTTTTAAATCATATTTTTCGACCATCGCATCTCTCCGATATTCAATTCTTTGCATGGCGACTGGCGTTTCTACATTTAATTAGCACACCGACCGTTCCCCTACTCGGACCCTCTTCATGGACGGGGAAGGGAGGAAACATGGCTGTTATTTATGAGCGAACGCGGGAGGATTCGATTCACACGAAATACTAATCCCGGTTTATATCCTGCTACCAGCCGCGGGATTTTCAAAAGGGAAGAAAGCAATATTTAGAAACTTTGTACACTT
Organism: Lasiosphaeriaceae sp. G1095; assembly: GCA_027569635.1. Classification (NCBI taxonomy): domain Eukaryota; kingdom Fungi; phylum Ascomycota; class Sordariomycetes; order Sordariales; family Lasiosphaeriaceae; species Lasiosphaeriaceae sp. G1095. The sequence goes on along the minus strand of JAPDFK010000173.1, from coordinate 53,697 downwards.
CATGACCGTCTCTTGCATTAGCCTCGCTCTTCTTTTAGGTAGCATATCTTTTTCTGTCTTTGTTTTCCTTTCTTCTTTAAAAGACTTCTTCTGACGAGTTATGACCCCGCCAATACTGGGATTCCAAAGGAGGAAAGAAAGGAGAAGATGCGGAATAAGGAACTTTGTATTCTAACCAGGCAAGCAAACGTACGCAAGGGCGGAGGTCGAGGTTGGTGGTGGGTGGCAAATGCGAGCAGCGATGGGAGGTAGGCAAGCAAGCCGCGAAAAGGGCGCGCGCAACATCAAAGCAGAACAAAAAAAAAAAAACACGGGAGACGTCGGGTTCTAGGTAGTTGTTACATCCTGCCTCACGGCACTTGTCAGCGTGTTGTTATTCAAAGGGGAATTGGTTATCGCCCGAGTCGGGCCTCTCCAAGTCTTGGTCGCTAGCTGGCTTCCTGGGTAATGAAAGGGTTATTATTATATATCAATTCAATGGTCGCGATAAACTTGGCGCAACTCAATGCACTATGTATTCTTGTTGGTCGGTGATTTGGATCGTGTGGGATACGTATGATGAGGATTTCGGAAGTCGACCTGAGGAAAAAGATTACCCTTTCCAGCATGAAAATGCAATGGTGAGCTGAGCGAGTTGCACGGGCGGAAAATTTATACCTGATTAAAGAGCCTGGAAGAAAATAAAAATAAAGATGAGATAGTTGTTTGTTGGTCGTGAGAGGAATCGAACTGGTTGGTGGTGGTTATTGAAATTTGTCGAAAAAGGCAAAAAAAAAGTGGTGTTGACCTCCCCTTCTCAACCCTCTGTCCCAAATCCCCCAGCGATCGTAATCCAGCGCGCCATCTGACGGTGAAGATATCTCTGCAGAGTGAATCCTCCCTCAAGTGTCATCTTCATTGCTTAGGATCGTGCGCAGCATCGCAGGTTACCCATGCGAGTGGACGGTCACCGCAAGATTCGTGCTGGGCGCCGCTGAGAGTTTCCCCAAAGAGAAAATTGGAACAGAGAAGATGGAGAAATTCGAGTGCCTTCTAAACCATTATGACCATTACAGCCGTTAGAATAGGGTCAGACCAGCAATCTATATACCCTGGAGATGGGGTGCGCCAGCAATCCTACAGTCCACAGTGGGCTTCTGGTCTGTGCGTTTATCGATAAGAACTGGCAGCCCGGCAGCTGCAGCGCTTTCTGGGCCCCACCACCAATAAGTAGGCACCTTACTTCGTACATGCCCTGCTAGTCAACGAACATTCGTTCGGTCAAGCTGTCGACAACACCCTCGCTCTCTCCAGAGAGGCACCTGGGCCTTCGAGATGGCTTGAGACCACCAATTCACAGCAGGGGCGGTGACCGCCGGGTTTTGTCCGAATCGTTCAACATTGCCGCTCTTTCGGCTGCCAAAATCAATTGCGCTCGCTCGCTCGCTGCCCGTCGTCTCTCGTCTAAGCCAAAGTCACGACGTGACAGCTCTAACCGTCCCACGAGAGAGGGCATCCGACCATCCCCCCACCCTCCCGGGAAACCTTGGGGGGACCGCCGGGAAAAGGGGGGAAAGGGAGAAACCCCCGTCTCAGACCGTTTACCAAAGACGCAGCAACAACAACATCCGTGATAATTAATCCGACCGCCCACAGCTCCAATCAATCGACACCGAACCGACAATGTTCACCACCTCCCCCCACCTGTACATACGGCGGCCGTCTCCCACCACGGCCGAATTTACCGTCACGACTTGCCCTCCGCTCACATTTCCCCTCCGACTAGCTCTCCTCTCGGTCCATGCCCTGCGGTTCTCTCTCATCCTCGCCATGATCTTGACTCTATACGGGCGCTGGACAACTTCGTCCTCCTTCCCCGCCGAAAATATTGGCATCACCTCCTCCTCCTCCTCCTCCTCATTTTCTTCTTCTTCAATCACGCCAATGTCCCTCCTTCTGTCGGGCGACTTCCTCTCCTTTATCGTATCTCTCGTTTCCCTGCTCCACCGCTCCGTCCCCGGGCAGATATGCGCCCGCGCCGCCATCGCCCTGCCGTCCTGGGGTCTCGGGCTCCTCAGCCTAGCCGTCCTGTACGCCACGCGATCGCTGGGCCGGATCCACACGACGGAAAGTCTTCTCGTGCTGCGCGGGCTCGGGATCCAGACGGCGAGCAGCTACAGCAGCTATAACGCCAGCAGCAGCAGCAGCAGCAGTAACAACAACAGCGGCGGCGGTGGTGGTGGTGATGGTGGTTGTTGCGTGATGAGTCGGAGATGGGCCTTGTTTGGGGGCGGCGGAGGAAGCGCAAAGGAGACGCGGTTCATACCGACCGAGAAGATCCAGGATGTGTTGATCAATGAGGCGTTTCGCGGGTTCGAGGTGCGGTACTACCTGGTGGTGGTTGTCGAGGGGGAAGAGGACGTGGTGGTAGTGTTCCCTCGGCTGCTGCCGTGCCGGCGGATCGTAGAGGCCGTTTGGAGAGGGGTCAGAGGGTGCTTGTATGAGCCGGGCTCATCTGGGTTGGGAGCAGGAGGGATAAGTGGGATGGGGACAGGGATAGGTGGTATGAAGAGGGTGGATGAGAAGGGGTAGGCAAGTGAGTGAAATGCAAATCTTTAGATTCAAAAAATTATTTTAAAGACTCTCCCTATATATATGCACTAAAGTGTGATTGGTGAGATGGTCCTCCTTATTCATTTCCAGCGTCTATTTCTTTTGTCACGATTGTAGTGTTGCCGATTTTGGCCGCCTCCCTAATGGCGCTCCTCCAGTTCGTAGTTGCAATCATCTCCTCTGAGCTGGCAAACCCCTTCTTTTCTGCCCACTTATTGTTCACCTCCTCGACCGAGGCCATCAGCACCCTTTTCAGCACCGGCGTGTAGCGCCCCGCCGGATTGCCTCTATTGCCGCCTTCAAATACCCTCTGGCCTGTCGGGAGGAGCAATTCACCCCGTTCGCGCCTTTTGCTTAGGTTGGGCTTCATGGACACGCGTTGCAATAGCTGGTTTGCCAAGAGCTCATCTATCTTCTTCTCGCGCCAATTTTCCCACATGTGATCGACAAGCCCGCTTGGGGCATGGAGGTACAGTGGGTTGTCCTCACCTAGCCAGATCCAGTCGATCGACTCGTGGTTCACCGTCTGGCCGTCCTTCCACTCGTCAAGATTCGGAAAGACGCAGTCCCAGAGGACCAGAGGCACATCGTCGGCCAGCACGTACCCGGGTCTCCGCGGGTTCTTGGCCACGTCTAGAAGATCAGAAACCAGAGAGGGCGACTCGAGACCCTGCCCGACAGAGAAAACGATGGACACCATATGGCGGATCTGGTGCCAGAGAAAGGCCGAGGCCCGGACGTGGAAGTAATAGACCTTGGGGTATGCTATGCCGTCGGGGAAGCTGCTTGGCTTGAGATCCGGCCGGTTGAGATATGGGAGCGCGGAGCCAACGTCCTCGACCTCAACAATATCGGCCTCGAAGACGCGCCGCCAGAAGTTGGTGATTTGTTTTCCTGGGTCGACCTTGCAAAAGTTTCGGAAGTCGTGCAGACCCTCGTACATCTTGGCAGCCTTTCGCATGGCCTCAATATCAAGCCACCCATCCTTCATTGCCATTCCTCCCGCGCCCCTTGCAGGCTCCAGATGGGTAGGCTGGGGCGCAAAGCATGGCTGGGTAAAGTAGTACCGATATTGCCGTTCCCTGCAAGAGAATCGTGCTGAAAAGTTGGGTGGCAGCGTCGGCGCCCACGCCAAAACGCGAATATCCGGAGGGAGAATCCTGTTCAGCACCTTGCAATATGGTATTTCGTCGGCGATGGGATCCCATGCTGGCTTTGGCTTGATGTTCTCTTTGGCGTCTCGTTTCCTCTTGGCATTTCCGGCACTCTGTGGGTGTACTTCCTCGGGCGCTACGACCGGCTCGGTCTCAACCATCGTCACGTCCTCCACCAAAGTCTCAGTCCCATTGGCAGGCTCAACAACCGAAAGGGGCTCTTGCCCCTCCTTGGTCGCGGGCGGCCCGCTACTCCTGAGCCTGATGCTGATGACCTGGCCAAAGGCGCTGACACCTCTATCTGTCCGCCCGCACTTGTAATACTCGAAGGGGCTGAAATTGACTTCCTCGGGGTTTTCTGGCGAGATGAGGCAGCTCTTAACCATGGCCTTCCACAACTCCTCCTCGATTGTCGGGTTTCCTGTAGTCTGGTATTCGAAGCCGTTGTAGTTCTTGCCAAGGTAGGCCAGCTTGAGGGCAACGAGACGGGTCGAGTATTTGGAGGGGTCGATCTTCTTCTTGGGCTTCTTCCTGGCCATCTTCTTCGCCGCTGCGACTGCCAACTCTTCTGCTGCGGCTGCATCCTCGGCCGAGGGAGGGCGCCTCTTGAGCTGGTCTTCCAACCACTTTACGCGCTGCACCAGACTCTCTTTGGTCCACCTCTTGTAGTCGCGATCGGCGTCGGCGTCAGGGGCGGCAGCGGCCGTCGTCATGGTGGCTGTGACTGTGCTGAAGGCGCGACGCCGGTCGTGGAGCTGACCGTGGAAGTGGGAGGGGAATTGCGATACACAAGTCGAATGCGCCACGGGTCGGCGCAACTGTCCAGAGCCCGCAGTATTGACAGCTTTTTGCACAAGTTGTCGCAAAAGTAAAAGCTTCCGCGGGCTGTGGTTATTCATGCGACCATCCCTGAAGGTCCCACAGCTTCGTGCAGGTACTGTTGATAGTGTGCAGTGGCCGTGAGTCAAACTGGGAACCCAACCTAGTTCTGGAACTACTTCCAAGTTTGCGAAGTTCAGTCCAAATTCTTTTTGGAGAAAATGCCTGGGCCGCCTTGGACGGAAATAGAGGGGGGCATATATGCTTATCGATAACGTCAAGGGGAGGTCTCAAACGCCGCTCTCCTCGACGGGGTAATAAGCACCATGAGTCTCAGCTCTCTACTCGTCGTACAGTACAGAAAACATATGGTGGCCAAATATCCATTGGCTGAGGCAATTTCATAACGCTAGTGAGACTCCCTCGCAAGCCTCGTCAATCGCCAATGAATGTGAAATCTATTCCTTCCTCGTCAATCGCCAATGAATGTGAAATCTATTCCTTCTTCTGCATGATATTATCATGTTGCTATTGTAAATGGAGGGACACACGGTCACAATTCTATTTCTGGGGGACAGCGGATGCGGGAAGTCGACATTTCTATCGTCAGTATATCCTGCACGTCTTTGCCCCTTGATCACTAACACAATCCGCTGACCTTTTGAACAGGAGAATCAGCCAAGGACGCCATAACCTCCATGGCAGAGCTCCAATCACCCTTCTCAGGGACTTGGACCAGCCATTCGTCTTTGAGATCCGCGCCCGGAAGGGACAATATCGTTTCGAGTTTTACGATACCTCCAGCCCCGAGACCTGGAAACTGCTCGAGCCCGACTTGGTCGTCGTCTGCTATGACATAAGCCAAAGACTCAGCCTCATTAACCTCCAGCGCATGGTGGGTTGCCGATACGAGCTGGCCAAGTGCAGTATATACGATGCTGATAGCGATGCGCAGTGGATCAAAGAAGTGCGGGCGACATTCGCTTCCGGCGATGTCACGCCGCTGCTTGTCCTGGGCCTCAAGAGAGACCTGCGGTCTGAGGACGACCCCAACGGCATAATCTACCCGCAAGAGGCCTACCAAGTCGCACAGGAAATGAGAGCAGACAAGTATATGGAGTGCTCGGCCGTGACGGGCGAGTTGCTGACCGAGGTTTTTGACGATATCTGCAACACTGCTGTGCGGACCAGCACTGAGGAGGGAGGGCAGAGCGAAGACGGTTGCACAGTCATGTAAAGAGGACTTGCTGTGTCCCCCGAGACTGTCAGTAGCCGTTTTCAAACGACTCCATGTGGTGGTCTTCATCGCCATCCTCTCCATTCGCCTCCGCCTCGTCGCGGCCAAGCACCTCGGCAATGATGTCGACGATCTTTTGCTGCTCGTCCTCGGTGAATCGCTCTTCCAAATCCTCCACTGCTGTGCTGAGCTGTGCACTAGAGGCTGGCCGTAGGTTGAGGATCTGAAGAAGCTCTCCTTTGGCCAGTTTGCTTCCCAGGTTCGCGTCGCGGAGTCTCTCCAGTAGTTGCGAGGCCGACGATGGGTTGTAAGCGTGCGTCTCTTCTTGCTTTTCCAATGGCCCGGGCTTCCGCTGTAAATATTTGACAACCTGCAATAATTTTCACGACACCCAATCAGCTACTGAGCCATGGTTATTTTCTTGACGAACTGGGAACGAGACTCCGTACTTCGTCCGTCAGGGTTGCGAGACTCGCTGGCACCCGTCTCTTGTGAGCCTTGTTGCGCTTTTTCTGGTCGACAAGGTGCTGGTAGACCTCATAGTTTGACAGGAGGGCGTTTTGGGTCTCAAGGATCTTCATCGTGTCGCCTAGTCGTCAAGGAGTTGAATTGAATGTCTTGGTCTTTGAGCTTTTTATTTTTTTATTTTTTTTTACAGCTGACGATGATGGAAAGCAAGAGTACGAGGTTACAAAGGTCTAGGGACAGGAAACGAGGAGAGCGCGATGCCGCAGTCGTAGTCGTAGTCACTTGTCGATTGTGACGTTGCTGTCTCTTGTTTTTGCGTCTTCCCTGCAGCTGTTGGGGTTTGGCGCTGGAGGCTCCAGAAAGCTATTTAGTCAAGGCTGCAATCTTGAAGCAGATTGTAGCCCTCAAAGCAACAGCTTAAAGAGTGCCCCGCCATGCAACCGTGGAACGGTGGAACCCCACTGCATGCAATTGCAGATGCACATCCAATTGAACGCTCGTGCCCAATAGGGAGCGCTCAAGCCCTTCCCCGCTACGCATGGCCAATGCAGCTGCGGGTGTGTGAAAAAAAAAAAAAAATCTCGCACCACCCATCCTCGATGTTGCCGACGCGCCTTGGCCGCCTCAGGTACCTTGTCTCTGTACCCTAGTTCCGACCATGGCGACGTCAAAGGATGAGGGAGAGGCGAGAAGTTTGAATCAATTGTGGCCCGCTTTAATTTTTTGGTTTTCTTCTTCTCTTTGGCTAGGTTGCTCCGCGGTGAGCGAGACGCTACCAACACCCACCACCAAACCCTTTGCCGCATCTGCGATATAACCCACCCTCTGGGTCATCTCAGACTCAAGATGGTTCCCTTGTGATTCTCTCTTCCGTCATCTTTCCGCCCCTTCTTTTTTCCCCCTCCCTTCCCCTTCCTCCCTCTCGAGTCTAGTCTAGCCTCCCCCGCGTCTGTTTCATCGTCTTTCCCCATTCGCTGCAGCGCCTATCCTCGGCATTCTCTATTAGCACCCGCCGGCACCAAATCTTCGCCAGAGGACGAAAGAGACGGGAAAGTCTCTGCCGGCTAATCGCAACACCGCCAGCGAGACGATTGGCCCCCATTGACGCTGTCTATTGCGCGAACGCCAAGCAGCAGCAGTAGTAGCAGCAGCAGCAGAGCCTCACAATCCCACCAGCGGTTGTGCCCCTCGTACCCCCGTTCTCGGAAGCTGTCAAAGCCGTCTCTGTTGTGGGCCTTCTTCCGGGGCTCCTCACGCTTCTCTCGCTCCCAGCACCCCAAACTTTCGTCTCTGCCGCTACCACCACCTGCAGTCCTCCCTCCAACTCTCCTTCACTCCTTCTTTCGGCCCTGCTGCTCAGCTTGGTCTAGAAGCTTAGCTTGCCAGCATGGTTCGCAACATTGTTGTGCTTGGTGGCAACTCTCATCCGAAGCTGGTGGAGAGTGTCTGCAGCAACCTCGGTCTCCCCCCTTGTAATCGCATCTTGGGCAGGTTCGAATGCGGCGAAAGTCGGTGCGAAATCAAGGACTCGGTGCGTGGTAAGGATGTCTACATCATCCAGACGGGCTTCGGTGGCAATGGTGCCAAGCTCAACGACCACTTTATGGACTTGTGCATCATGATATCCGCCTGCAAGACGGGCTCGGCACGGAGAGTCACTGCCGTTCTTCCGTTGTTTCCCTACTCGAGACAGCCTGACCTGCCCTACGCCAAGGCCGGGGCTCCTTTGTACAAGGCCTCTTCTCAGAGCAACAAGAAAGATTACACGTTCGAAAGCGTCCCTCCTACGCCGGGCCCGGGCCTTCCCAAGAGCGCCGGTCTTGCAAATGGCGCAGATATCACGAACAGGTTGCTGAAGGCGTCACTCGCCAATGGCAACGGGCCCACGTCCCCCCTGTCTAACGGCAGTGGGAAGCCTAACGGCGAGGCCTTCTTTCCGACGAATGGAGTAAATGGCGTCAACGGAAGTCGCGACAACTCGAACTCTTCGACTCAGGCCGGGCACTTTACAGCACACGACGGCTATGTGAATCTGTCCGTTGTCAGTGCATTTCAGGCGCGGCCGGGCTACAAGCAGTGGGTTGCGCAGGCCGGAACGTTGGTTGCGAATCTTCTGACTTGCGCTGGCGCCGATCATGGTACGTTGGCCCCCATTCGCAGTTGCCGTTATGGTTGCTCAGATTCGAGGTCTCGGGGAGATTGTCTTTTCTTGGCTGTAGTCATTTGGCATATTTTGAAACGGATGTTGCGATCAATTCGATCCGGCTTTGATTCTGTGTAACACAATCACTAATAATCGGTCTCTAGTCATCACCATGGACTTGCACGACCCTCAAGGTATGTCTGTTCTGTTCCATCCGTGCACTTTTTTTGTGCTCGTTTTGTACGGAATTCAGGTCTGGCCAGATCGATATGTCTGGTACTCCGTTCGTAGCGAAACCAATCCTGACATTTGAGATGAACTACAGTCCAAGGATTCTTTGATGTCCCCGTCGATAATCTCTACGGACGACCGCTCCTCCAGCGGTATATCCAGCAGAATATCCCCAACTACAAGGATGCCGTAATCATCAGCCCCGATGCGGGAGGAGCAAAACGAGCAACGGCTATTGCGGACAGCATGGGCATCGATTTTGCCCTCATTCACAAGGTAATATCTCTCTAACTTACCCGCTTGGTCACTACTCAACTATTTTAGGAACGTCGTCCGACGAGAATCACAGAACGGCAGAACGCAAGCATGATACTGGTGGGCGATGTATCTGACCGCGTGTGCGTTCTTCTCGACGATATCGTAGACACTGGCAACACCATTACTAGAGCGGCAAAGCTGCTCAAGAAAGAAGGCGCTACCAAGATCTATGCTTTGTTGACACACGGTGTCTTCAGCGGCGAAGCCGTCAGCCGTATCAACGCCTCTGCTCTGGACAAGGTGGTCGTAACCAACTCGGTCCCCCAGGCCGATCACAAGGCCTTGCTGGGCTCGAAGCTTGACGTGTTGGATATCTCTCCGATCTTCGCGGAGGCTATTCGACGCGTCCATCACGGTGAATCCATCAGCGTACTCTTCAACCAGGACTAACTGCATATATCGGGCATAAGCATCCATCGATCATACACATATGGCGTTTCTCATTTGCTCCGTTTAACAAGAAAAAAGGAAGACATTGCATTGGCGGCCATGTTGTTCCTATTTTGCCGCGGGCCGCGACCATTTCGCGGCCATTCACACACAATCCTTACCGGTGTTCGGATCTCGGATCTTTGTTTCCTTGGACAGGCCAAGGGTCGAATCTTTGGAGCCTTGAGACTTTTGGGTGGTTGCCATCGTTTTTCTAGATTTGCACACGTCACGACTGAGGCATGGCAGTGGCAGTGATTATGCGGTATGGTGGGCGGCTCCGCTGGAGATCCAGGGACGCGCAGCCGCACAACCATACGGCCTGTTGCTTGCCTGCTAATTCTATTCGGATTGATAAAGAGATCTCGATCCTTCATACAATGGTTTGCTTGTTTCGCTTTCTTTTTGTGGCCAAAGTAGAGGGGAGGTTTTGGTAGTTTGGTAGCCAAAACCAGACTCACAAACACTATTGCTATACAAACACGCGTAGAGAGACACAATGTGCACAGGCATAGACAATGATTGACGGAATGATACCATCCACCATGATTGGCATCGTTGTAGTCCCAATTTTGCGCTGTGCTCATTGACTTGGGGGGGGGGGTAGAAACAGAAATAAAGCTCATGTTTTGGCGTTTGGATCTAGTGCCTGACTGCGTTTGTGTTTGTGCGTGCGTGTGTTGTTTTGCAATGATTTACCCCTGAGTCCCATTTGAGATATGGGTAATCCGCCAATACCACACAGAGGCCTGAATGTATCCTTTAAATCCAGTTGAATAGATACTGAAGAAGGTTAACAATAAGTTTGTAGGAGATTTGCTTAATGGCATGTTTGATTTCATTTTTTTCTTCTTTTCTTTTCTTTTTTTTTTGAAAGCGCGTTAGTGAAGACCGAGACTCTGGTGGCGAAACGTTGACTGCTTGTTAAGCACCACCCTCTCGTGACGAATAATAAGTCGGGTAGGGAGGCTCAGGCCAAAAAAAAGTGTCGCGGTCCACAGTGTAGACCTGAACGTTTATCGCAGACTTATTAACTGCCTGGTCAACGCGCCTTATCAGCCAGCATGGTAGGCATCAGGGCTTCTCGACAAGTGTTGTTTGGTAGCTTAAGAGGTCCTAATATCAGTATCCAGGCTTTCCCACAATGCCTTGCAGGAAAAATAAACGGCCCTGAGATTGAGCACACAGGTTAGCACTGTGCCATTTGTTCCGCTGAGCACGGGGCAGGGTGACCCTTTTTTTTGGGGGCCCGAGCCTCCGTACCTTTGTGAAGTACATGCACAAGACGGCAGGTAGTTGGAAAAACCAGTGTCGCACCTGCCTGTTTTTTTAACATAGGTTGGGACTAATGTGACCCGAACGTGTCCTGCGTGGGCCGTTGGCTGCGATAAACGGGATTCTGATATTCCATTCCCACCACCAGGAAGTTGGTGTTCCATAATTATTTTATCTTATTACCTTCTAATTATTGGGACAAGATATAGATAGGCTCCTTGATACCAAGACCAACAACACCCCCTCTTCTCGACATATTTATACTCCTAGTAGTTACCTAGGTGTTCATACAGAATGGAGACGTCCCTTTACCAATTTTGTTCAACATTCGTAAGGGACCATCATCGGCATTGCCCATCCATTGTCCGCTCCGGTTCTCGGACCACAGCCAAATGTCGCTCGCGCATCGGAGAAAGGCGATATCCTTTGGAGGGTTGAGACTTGAGAGCTAGTTTGGCCGATCCCAGACACCCCACAAGGCCTAGTTCGCACCGCAAGTGCAACTGCAACTGCAACGAGGATGCTCCGGAGCTGTGGCTCCTGCAGACGGGGTTGGCGCTGACGGTCGTGAAATAAAGAGCTCGACAGCCTGGCTGGCTCCTTGGACTATATATTCCCGGTTTCTTGTCGCCACCAGTTTCGAGCTTGTTCGTGTCATCGCCGCCCAGTTTCTTGAACTTTGTTTGGCCATATCAACCAACTCGGTTTCCGTTGCTTGAGAGACTTACATGTCTCGACCTCATCATTGCATGGGGGTTAGGAGCTACTCTTCCTCCCCCGCACCAGCAACCGCCGCAGCAGCAGCACCGCTCGGGTGCGGATATGAATCTCCCGAAGACGACAACAGCTCGCCGCCGCCGCTCGGTTCCGGCCATGCCGCCGAAATTCGCGTCGACGGTCAGTTCAGTCTCGATGGCATGCTCTCGAAAGCGAACCACGGGATCGGGGGCCGCAAGGTCGGCATTCGCGATCGCATCTCTTGCTACCGGTGGACTTGGTTCACCATGACTATGGTACGCTAATCCGCTCTGTAACTTGACCTCACCTCGTACCGCTGCTGATGTTCGTCTCCAAAAAGGCCACTGGCGGTGTTGCAAATGTGATCCATTCTAGTATGCACGTCGAATAGCCCCTGACCCCCCGGGCCGCTTGGTGTCTCTGACTTGACGTCACATTAGTTCCCTACCAATCATCATGGCTCACTGGCATCGGCCTTGCCTTTTTCTTTCTGAACATATGTTTGTTCGCCATGAACTGCGTCTTAATCGCTCTCCGTTTCCACTTGGCCCCGGGCAGCTTTTTGAATTCCTTTACCGATCAGGTTGAGTCGCTCTTTATACCAGCCGTTGTAGGTTTTCCGACTCCCTCCCTAGACTAAGGCCTGAATAACGAACGAACGGCTGACCGTCAACTTGACCAGGTTGTCTCGTACGTATTCAGATTACCTTGGGCGTTGACATGGCGCATTGGCTAGTCTGACTTGTACTGTACTTCCAGAATCGCTACCATACTCATTACCGTCTGCCAATATGGCGTTCCTCATTCAAGGCATTGGCTTCTCGCCGTGATGGAGGCCATGTTTTGGATATACGTCAGCGTGAGTATTGCTGCCAGTGCGGGCATGTATTTGACTTTATGGTCGACCCAGTAAGTAGATCGATATAAACCCAGAAAGCCAGCGGATTACTTACTGATTTAACCTCCAGAGTCTTTCCTATTCATACCATGAGTAAGTATGCCAATATAATCCAGAAAGCCAGCCGGCCACTCACTAACCTAACCCTCAGCGCCGGTATGGGTTTTCCCAGCGTACCCTCTTCTCCTGACAGCTCCCTTTGGCGGCAATTTAATTGCAGCAGCAAGTAGCTCCGGACAGCTCGGATCTATCAACTCGGTAGCTATTGCCGTCGCGTCCGTCACCGTACAGGGGACCGGCTTCTTGATCAGTTTCATGATATGCGCCGCCTTTTTGTATCGACTGATGACACAGAAGCTGCCTCGCGATGCCCAGCGGCCCGGTGTGTTTATTTCTATTGGACCGAGCGGTTTCACTGCAGCTGGTATAAGTGCGTTCTTGATTGTCTTATTTGTTTTATGTCACCCTGCCCCTTTCATCTCCAACCCCCCCCCCTTTAAACCAAGCAATGATGCAAAAAAAAAAAAAAAACCCCTTCGCTAATTAGAGGTCTGCTTGCTGCCAGCAGTACAACTTGGCAACCAAACACAAGACATCTTCCCCGTCGACTTCATGGGCACGAAGCATGCCGTTTATATTCTCAAGCTGCTCTCGTACATGACGGGCCTCTGGCTTTGGGGATTAAGCATCTGGTTCTTTCTGGTGTCGGTCGGATCGCTTTGGAAGTACCTCCGCCCCGAGAACCGAGCCAAGATGCACTTTCAGATGACATGGTTTTCATTTGTATTTCCCAACACGGCATTAGTGAGTTTTTGAGTTTTTTCTCTTCAATCCAACACACACACACACACACACACAAGATTCCTGTACAACTCAAGATCAAAAGAGACACCAAGAGTTGACACAAAAGTTTTCAACTATCCTAGGTCACCGCCACAGAGCAGCTCGGCAGAGCCTTTGAATGCAAAGGGCTCGAGATTTTTGGCTGCGTTCTTGCGGTTATTATTATCTTTGTCTGGATTCTCGTCTTTACTCGTATGCTGCGTTGTCTCTGGAAAGGAGAGCTGTAAGTTACTCCGTTTTTTCTTCGTCTTTAACCTGTTAATTATTACTACCCTTCAATCCAACCCCCAACCCCCTTTTTTTGTAAGGGGTCCTCCTATTCAAAATTCAAATATTGTTTGCACCTGGTAGCCCCAGTTTCGGTATCACCTTTTGCGACATTTTCTTGGAGGGCTAAACTGGATTAAACTAGATTGTGGCCCAAGGATGAGGATTAGAAACCTCGCCTGGGCTTATGAACCAAAGTCTCTGGTGAGAGCCTCGAAAGCATATTTTTTACAGATGAAGTGTTGATGCCAGCCAGCCATCATGTATTATTTTAACCAAGACGGTAATATGACGACGATAACGACCTTACGTGTCGCAGACCTAGCTAGAAAAAAAGAGTGAGGGGGAAGAGGGATTTGAAATTTCATTATCGCATTAGACCACATCATCTTGTCTTTTTGCTCATGTTTTAGGTACCGAAGTAGTAGTAGATATTATACCCAGTCCCCTTAGCAATATTTACCATCTCCCACCATGAAACTCGTTCGTCATCTCATGAGGTACTACTTACTCACTACCCGCCTACCTACTAAAGCGAGACTAGATGGTTGTCCATCCATCTACCAAGTCCAGGTCCATAAATTTCCTGTGAAAACCGTTCATCATTTGAGTGTCTCTCTCTCCTCTTACCTGCCCGCTCGCATGTAATCATCATAGTCACCATGTCCCAATACTCTGCCGTCATCTTTCCTTCATTAGAAGTTGCAAACAAAGTCCAGCCATAATATCTTTTTCTTCTCAATACCAAAGATATACACCAAAATAAGCGTGCATTGAAACGGCTGTCTCTTTTGTCAAGTTGCGCTTGCCAACAACGCCCCACCACCGAATAGTAAAAAAACAACTTTGCACCTGCGCGCAGAAACACACACACACACACACACACACACACACAGACACCGTATGATTGGTGGCGTTGAAAAGGTGCGGGGCCAGACGATACATCGGCTTCTACTGCTTATTTCACTTTGCCAACCACGGAAATTTCTTCTTGCTGGATTCTGCGGTGCTCCCCGAGCCCGACTCGGCTTGCAGACTGCGCTGATACAAATCCTAGACATGTCAAACATTAGCATTCATTTTGCACACTTTCGGATCGGAAGGAAAACGCACCTCATCGTCTGTCAGCATCCGACAATCAAGAATCAGCTCACGGCTAAGCTCGTGCTTGTTCAGATTCGGATATGGTTGGCCCTGGCTCTTCATGATGGGGAGGAGCACCTCGCCCAATACCTCAAACTTCTTCCAGTTGATCCTATCGCCGGTGGGTCCCACAAATGTCATGCTTCCCTCCTCGGCTGACACGAGGTCTCGGCGGTGGAGCGGCATAAAGGGGATGCGGGGGAGGGGCGAGTTCTCCCAGGCGAGGCGGTATGCGAAGTGGCTCTTCTGGGTGCCCATGAGGAGAACGAGGCGGGCGAAGCGCTTTTGTACGTCGGCATTGACGAGGGCGCGCGTCTGGGCGAGGCGGTGCACCGAGGAGTGGTTGATTCCGGCCAGCACGGCGCCGAGGCCGTTGTAGTTGTTGAGCTGGCGCAGCTTGGAGGCGATGATCATGAACTTCTCGAGGCAGGGGGCCCGGTGCTTGGCCTTGTCGCGGATCAATATCATGCTGGAAACCCACTTGGCAACATGGTTGAAGTGGTATATCATGCGGTCCATGTTCTTGAGGCTGCGGCACTTCTCCCTCTCGGCCAGCCCCAGGCTGACGTGCCGTACCATGTCCCGTGTGCGAATCGAGCCGAACATGACCCAGTCGATCCGCGTAATCTCGTCGGCGATGTCGTCCGGGTCAATGCCCATGAAGATGTGGTACCGGAACTTGTTCAGCGGTAGTGTGGCCGTCGGTATCATGGTGGCGGCCTCACGGTCGTAGTCCTCGAACGAGTGGAACTGGAAACGCGCCGGCGTCCGACCGGCATGGGTATCCGAAATTTCCGAGCTCTGTGACGGACGCCTCTGATTAGGCGCGCTCGGGTCGTCCAGTTGCGTGGCGCCCAGCGAGTCAGCAAGCTCACTTTGCCTCCGACCCGCTGCATCCTTCCCTGAGCCAGAAGGTCGATCCGACGGCCCACCGTTCTCCTCTATTCCATCAGACTTGGCCCATCCCGTGTCATCATCCTCGACAACCTTCTGCTCCAAGTGCGCCCGCATCTGCTGCGCGGCGGCTGAGAATACCGGCTCGGTCGACAGGCTCCTTATGAGCTCTTCCAGATTCCTCCTTGTCGCGAGCCGGGCAAGGTCCCCCGGGTACAGCGACACCCATTTTGCCACCACCTCGACGATCCGCATCTGAATTTCCATCCTGGTCAAATACTGTGCCGTCCTGTCGTTCCTTACGCGATCCAGCCGCACAAGAATCGCTGCCAGAAGCTCGCTGGGGGCAGCGAATTTCCGATACAAGCACAGGAATACATCGGTGAAGTTATTGTCTTGCCTCGTCATCTTGGGGGCTAGAAGCCTGTCGACCAGGTCGTCAAAGCTAACACCCGCCGACCTGGCTGGCCTGTCCATGAAGCTTTCATCGTTGCGCTGCAATATTGGTATGTCATCCGAGTACCGATAGGATTCGTTGTCGGATTCGTCGACGTCGAGAAACGACTCTGTTCCGCCATCCAGCCGGATGCCCGGTGTTCGCAGCATGGCAGATACCGTCTGCTGTGCGCTGTTCTCGGGCGCATCTGGGTTTATACCCGGGCCACTATACGCTGCGTAGTTTTGATATTCCAGCCTAGGGGACCGCGAAACCTGGCCTCTGTAGTAGCCCTCATTTGGGGGGGCTGGGAATCCGCGCAGGAGCGAGAAATCTGAGCTCGCTCTACTGTGTTTGCTGTGCTGGCTGATTGGCCGCCCATTGAGCAGTTCTTGGGGTGCATCAAGATTTGCCGTCGAAGCAGCTCGTCTCCTAGTGACCGAAGACACTTCGGGTATTTCCGGTGCTCCTGCGTTTGCGGTTAGTTGCGTCACCCAATGAATTGCCCACCCCGTTAGGCTTGGCAGCTGACGGAGTACATCACTGCTTGATGCGCCAATACAAAGAGGGGAAAGGGGAGTGTGCTCCATCTTCCTTACCTCTCCGGTGGGCCACGGCCGCCCTCAACATAGCTTGGAGCGATTCCCGGGCGCTCCCTGGCACGTTTGATGAAGTTTTGAAATGGCCAGCACATGCAGGAAATGCGGATGCCACACCCGTCGTGTCCAGTTGCCACAGATTTTCAGGCGTATCGCATTTTGTAGCTACCAGAACGATCGGAAGCGACGAGTTTGCCAGCACAGCTGCATCATTAGAATGACAATGACAAAACGAGGCTGTAGACAATTCACTCACTCATGGCAGGAGGGAGATAGCGAATGCTCTCCCGATTCATCACGTCATACAGTACCAGAGCGCCGTCCATCCGTGGCACCATGTGGCCGCCCATTTGTTTTGGCCACTGTATCGGTTGTTCTGGGTCTACATCGAACACCTCTAAATCGAGTTCGACAAATGTGACTTGGTAGGGCGTGCCATCAACGTCCACGCGCATAGTCGTGACAAGGCTCGGCGGCCTTTGCAATCTCCATGCGCGCTGTATGAACGAGGACTTGCCCACGCCGTCGGCACCAATGACCGCGATATTGATAGAATCCATCTTGTTCGTCTTGTAGTAATCAAACTGGAGGCCCAGCGGTTAGCGTGTCCTTCCGTCTGTCTGATCATCCGCTTCCCCCGTTCCTCGTAGATCTCAAGGCAGTGTTTATATCGACGACGGTCACTGCTCTTCTCTTCTTGGCTCCTACGTATAGACGGGATCAGGTTTGCCTACCCACGGCGTTGGAGTAGTCTCGCTTAGAGACTCTTTCCGAGGCAGAGCTATCCAGGGGGTTGGATTGCTCTCGCTCAGTGATTCTTTCCGAGGCGGTGGCCACGGCTGCCGTTCATCATCGCGAGGGCGGGCGGTCGTGGGAGAGCTGGGCGCGTCGGGGAGATGGAAGCTGAGGAAAAAGGGGTCGTCGACGATGGAAGCGAACGAGTCTCGGAGGTTGGATGGGGCAGCTGGCGGGTCGTCAACAAGTAGGAAGGTGCCCTTGGAGACAAGGTCGCCGACGCGCGAAGCAATCAGCTGGCGACGCGGAGTAGAGACGGAAGGCGCAGGCAATTGCGCTCCAGAGCGGTCTAGTACGCGATAATGAGTTTGTGCCCACATTGCTCGGTCATGACAGCACGAAGACAACGCAAGGGAGCATACCCCTTCTGGCCCAACGTAAAGATCAGACGGCTCCTGGCAAAAGGAGGAAGAGTCTGAGGGTCGAGGCGTCAGACTTTTTTTTATTATTATCTTTTGATTTCGCCCAGGGGGGGGGGGGGACGAGAGCAGGGCGGCGGCGGCGGCGGCGGCGGCAGGGTGGCGGCTTGCTTCGCAGCAAGGATTCGGCGTCGTTATCAGGAAAACGCTGGCGCCTCCTTCCTTGGCTAGTTGCTGCTGGGCCGTATTACCAACGGCGGGCACTCCCGAGCGCTGGCGGACGATTGGCGGGATGCTGGAGCCTGGGGCGTGTCTGCACTCGTCGACTACCTGAGGGTGAGGGGAGGGCCAACGGTCTTGGAGATGGGCTGAGAAGGGGGGGTGGCTTTCCCAGACGCAAACACCCAAAGTGATACGGAGATAGTAGGCAGGTAGAGAACGAGGTGGTGATCTTCCAAGCTGCTCAGGAGTCAGGGCCCCTGGCTGCAGTCGTAATGAAGTCGCAGCCCCGTCGCAGTAGCGCAGCAGAAGGAACAACGTTCAAAGCCGCCCAAGTTGACTACGACCAGGGGTGTTGCGATAGGTGTGTGTTGTCTGTAGGGACGGATACTTGGATGACAAGTTCGATTGGGGGCGACGCGAACTGACTGGGGTTGCTTGCTTCCTGGCATTTGGAAGTAATAAGTTCAAAAGCGCACTTGGAGAGAGAAGAACCATAACACCCGACCCTCTGGGAGCCCCCTCACCTCCACTCAGCCATCCAATTCATCCATCCTTTTGGATAGGATCGCGTTTGATGGACACGTTGTGCACTGGGATGCAACTTCCCGACCCGGAGCCACCAGCTGCCAGGCAGCCAGACATCCATGGGAAGTGGGGTGTGACGGTTTGAGACGTCCCTTGTGTCTGTCGGTCTTGTGTTCGGTCCAAACCCAAAGACGAGAACAAGAACAAGAACGTGGACAGAAAACACACCACATACTACGGACCAGCTGCAATCAACGGTTCGATCGCATGGATGTGCAACAACACGCGATATCGAAAAGAGTTAATAGTCTTGCCGTGGCCAGAGGTACTGTACATAATAACCACAAGACAATCGCACTGTCAACCACGTGGGGTCAAAGAAAGCAGGCTACTGGCCTCGAGTCTCAAGAACTACCCAAGTTGCCAAGGTAAGTACCTAATAAGCGTCCTCCTTTGGTTCGGCACGGTTGCATCCATCGACTTGACAGTATCGAGGCCAGAGATGTTGTTGTCACTTCCTTCAAAGAGCCTACATAGTGGAGAAATCGAACCAGCGTGGCGGCGGCTAGGTATGCTGTGGACGAGGAAGAGGACGGGGTTCCTTGACGGAATGGCCCCTCCATATTTCAGACAAACAGCTCGTCGATGATCATAATGCTGTCGGCCTCAGAGATCTCTGATATATGTCTGTCGGCTTTGTCAATATAAATATTGGACTATACACGTGTACAGTCCATGGAGTTCTTGAGCTCCCCAGACCAAACACAGGCAGTTGATTGATTGGCCCATCAAGCCAAGACTTTGACAAAGGACGGAACGTGCTCCACAAGCAGCAAATCACATTACCGAGTGTCTTGAAGGTTTGCACGAAGGCTCAAGCCAGGAAAAAGCGCCCCTGGCCTAGAGTAGAGTACACATACCGGTAAAGACCTACGTGGTGCTCAACGGCATAACAAAGGACCCGCGTCCGCGTTCGCGGGGTTGGTCGGCAACAACATAGGTCAATGGAAACAGGACAGAGTTTGCTCCGAAAGCTGTCTCTAGGCAAACATGGAGTAGCTGATCAGGCCGTGACTTCTTTGTATGAGAGAGGAAGAAAACGGGAAGACAAAAAAGTCAGATCACAAAGGTCGGCCTCGACTCTTGGACTTTGGGGACCCCAAGTTGGCAAGGAATGGGGTGAATACAGACAGAGGAAGAAAGCTGACGAAAAACCCAAGAGGGGCTGCGCAGTTGAGATCGTCTCGATAACCTCGCTTCTCACAGATGAAGGAACTAGGCAAGCTGAGTTTCGTCAAAAGACATTTGGGCTGATGAGCTGAGGATGCCCTGCCGCCGCAACCCTCGATCACGGCTGAACAGCGCCCCCGTATTAGTGCACCTGACTGGGCGTAACCGTGACGCTAGTACGGAATATGTATAGGAATGCCAGAGACATGCAAAGCTAGGCTTGGTGTCACGAGGCCGCCTCGAGGCTCGAATGGGAAAAGCACACCAAAGTGCTGCCTCCCAATGAGGGTTAACCTTGGAATGAATCACGAGGTCAAGTCCCGGAGTCCGCCGGCGGTTGGCAGATATGGAACCCGTACGGACAATACAATACAAAATATAATCCTTATTCGCCCCTTGGTGCAGGAACCGACTCGGAGCTATGGTAATGGCAGCTGGGATTCATCTGCCGTCAGAATGAAAGAGTTGGTGAAGTCAGCCCCTGCATTCTGTTGACCGGTCTTGGGTCTTCTTTGCCCCAAGTTAACAAAGTTCTTTTCGGTATTTGTATATGGATGCCGTTGGCGGTTGGTATGCCGGTGAGCGAGGCTGGCGGTTTTTGGTTTTTGGTTTTAGGTTTTTGG
Organism: Lasiosphaeriaceae sp. G1095; assembly: GCA_027569635.1. Lineage (NCBI taxonomy): Eukaryota > Fungi > Ascomycota > Sordariomycetes > Sordariales > Lasiosphaeriaceae > Lasiosphaeriaceae sp. G1095. The sequence continues at coordinate 33,459 of JAPDFK010000173.1, read as the reverse complement.
TTTTTGGGGGCCCACGAGGACCGAGCCAAACAGCTCCAACTGGGAATGAGCTGCACCTGACGAGTCTCGAGAGCACCTACGGGTTAGGAGAAACATCCACTAAACCAATAATGCCCCGCTCCACCCAGTCCCCAGAAAAACTCTGAAAACTGGGGAAGGATGGAGCCAAGCGAGAGACACACGACCGGGCAATAGGGAATTACCCCTGTCAGTATCGCAACAGGACGGATACACAGCTTGCTTCACTGGAGGTGGCACCGCTCGCATCATGACATCCAAGGTAGTTAGTTACAAGGTACGGATACCGGTAGCCAGGTAGTAGAGGTTAAGGCTGTTCAAGTGTCAGGCTTTCCACTTTTGTTGTCGTCGCCGGAAGCCAGTTGCCAGGCAAGTTGCCAGGGTCCTTTTGGCTCTGCTCTTCCTCGATCCATCGCCCAGAGCTTCCTCCCTGTCTCCATTCTCTAACCGCATTGGCAGCCGGATGCACGCTCCACACCCCCCACTACCAAAGGTACTCTATGGGTCCTGACAACCGACCTCGTGCGGTCTGGATTGTCTCGGTAAAGTCCGTGCTTGGCCTTCCAACAAGTGATTTGACCATCACCACCACCTCTGGGGCCAACCGTTGAAGGCGTCAGAGGAAGAGAAGAGGGGGGGTTGCAGTCATGTAACATCGCCGAAGCGCTTCCAATTACGGATATTTGCAGGACACCAACAAGGGCAATAGACTAGCTTGTTAGGGAACAGATCGTCCCCAGCAGCACATACTGCGTAGGTAGGTACATCGAACTAGAGAAGAGTTTGGAGGAAGAGCAAGTTGCTTGTTGCCAACAAGCGCCCCCCTTGCCCAAGATTCAGGAGATGCTTTAGTCACAAAAGCGCCTTGAATTGGCTCTCGGCCCCTGGGGCAAGGGACGGGGCGGGGGAAGAAAGTCAATGGCGTCGAAGTTAAACAGCTTCAAAGTGAAGCGCCCGCATATCCACACTACACTACCACTTAACTAGCTGGGCATGTTCGTTAAAGAAATTCCAAATTCGGCATCTGATCGTCCCCCTCCTTCCCACGATCCATCCATCCATCCTCTTTGCTTGTACATACACGCTTTGCTAATTACTCCTGCATGTTTGACAAGATTGTAATTTTGGGTCCATTGGCAGCGCTACACTTCTTCCCTCCAGTCCGTCCTGCTTTTGGACTGCTGCTGTAAACCCAGCTGCTGGCTGGCTACAGCACACAGGAAGGCCAATGGCGCAGCTAGTATACTAACGAAGCAAGGCCCGGTTTTCCCCACACGCTCGACGGACTAGTGGTGAGATCCGAGCAAGACCCAAGTCCGAACAACGAGAGGAGAAGGGAGGGGGAGAAACGACGGCGGATTTTCTCCCTCCCTCCTACCACTAACACTACCACTTCAAACGAACTACCTTACCTACCTACACTACTATGACTTACTTGTTTGTACATACATTTTCTTGGCCAGCTAGCGAGAAGCCTAGTCTGTCTGCAGGAAGCTATTGCAGGGGGGTGGTCACAGGGACGGACGAGGGGGAGGTTTCTACCTTAGTGTCGTAAGAGAACCTGGACACATGATGTTAAAAAAAAGAAAGAAAAAAAGGACATATTACTGAATACCCCCCTTCTTCTTCACTCTCTCTCTCTTTCCCCTTTCCGCGGAGGAAACACGCAACGAATTGCCGGAACATTTCGACCAACTCTAGTGTCCATGGCTGCTGCGCCTTTTTTCATCGTTTTTTGTTCATTGTTGACAAAATAATCCACTCTTCTTCTTCTTCACCTCCCGGGGCTCCTCCCTATCCCCTCTCCCTCCTCACTCATTTTTGCTACCTCCGAGATCTTGCTTCAGGCGTATGTACGTGTCTGAGACACGAGAGACAGACAGCCGCAGACGAAAGGCAACATAAATACGACGCCCAAATTCCAACGTGCGCCTCCTCGAGGCGGAGACTAAGAGCTGCGCCATCTCGAACCCCGCCTACGCCCGGCACAAGCAGCTGGAAGAAGCATGGAGGACAAAAGAGTTCAAAGTTACTAAAAGTCTACCTTTCCTCGGGGGTTTGTTTTCAACCTATTGCCGATTTACTCCCGCTTAACTTTTTTTGGCCCCCCCAAAAAAAAAAAAAAAAAAAAGAGAGAAGTGCACTGCTGAGTTGAGGAGGGGTGGAAGCCTCTCTCATCTTTGTGTATTTTTTGTTTCTTTTTCCATCCTCACCGGCTGAAATACGACTGGGAGAATGCAATACAAGATGAGCTACGCCAGGGAGCAAGCTGTTGCCCATCGGCCACCGATAGCAGCAGGGGCAGGGGCAGGGGCAGGGGCATTGGTAGTAGCCGGGGGCAAGCAGCAAGCAGCAACGACAACGATGACAACGACGACGACAACAACGAAGCAGCGGAGCAGCAAGGCGGCTGTTGGAGGTCACTTTGACCCGGAAGAGCTATCCCAGCGACTGTACCTAGTACTCGCAGATCAAAAAGCGCATGCGGAACGGAAACGCAAAGCACGCGCCGAAGGATCTTCGAATGGAGCAGGAGCAACAACAGCAACAGGGGGAGCCGAGTTGAAATCACACGCATCCCACAAGCCGGCAGAGCCTTCCACCGATCTGATCACGGAGCTGAGACGGTCTCGATCTGCCAAGCGCACCAGCAACAACAATAACAACAACAGCAGCAACAACAACAACAACAGCAGCAACAACAACAACAACAACAGCAACAACAACAACCACCACAACGACAACACGGATACTATCGGGACCATCGGCGAGCCGACCGAGTATCACCATGTACCCAAAGAAGCCGCCAAGCAATTTACGAGGACGACGACGGTGGACGTGATGCGTGAGAACAACCTGGTGCACCAGCTATCGGGGCGGGCGCTCAAGTTTCACATCGAAGGGGGGCGAACGGTACGGCCGGCAGGGGCGGCGGAGCCCATGGTGGCGCCGGTCGAGCTGTCTCGGGCGCTACGATACAGCCAGCAGCAGCGAGACAAAGCCCTCGATCGCAACCAGTTCCAGCGGACGCGCAAGTTGGAGGATGCGGCGCACCTGGACGCGGGGCGGCGGAACGTTGTAGAGCCGCTACGCAGCCGGCACACATTCGAGGGCGAGCTGTCGCGGATCACGGCCGAAGGCGGAGGTGGTGTTGGGGGCATTCACCATCAGCTCCATTCGACCTCGCTACTGCAGCAACAGCACCAGCAATCCCTCAACGCGCGGCGGAATAGCACGGGCAACGCCTTGGTGGCCGACCTGTTGATGCTAGACCATCGGCGATCGCTGATCATGATGGAGCATGGGTTTGCGGACGGAGGTCATGGGGCGGGAGACGGCACGACGCCGCCAGACGAGCTGGCACAGCGGTTCCCAGCGCACGAGCACCGCGTCGACTGGACCCAGAGCGACGAGTCTAAGAGCAGCAACAGCCGGCCCAAGCTGCTGCTCACCCCGCTGTTGCGCAGGGCCGATTCGCTGTGGGGGCTAAGGGGTCGTCTCGGGAGTAAAGGAGGGTCGTCGTCGTTATCGTCCGCGACAAATCATAACGTGGAGAAAGGGGGAGCAACTGCTGGTGCTGGTGCTGCCGGTGCTTCGACGCAACATCAAGAAAACGACCCCGTTCCCGATGTTGTCGCTGCTGCTGTATCCCCAAAGTCTCCCAAAGGTGGTTTTTTTGCTAAATTTAAACGTTAGCAGCACCAGCAACAAAAAGACATGCCTCTTTGATAGCTGGGCATCCGTGTATGCATATATGCCAACCGCAAGAGGGGGTATTCTTACCTCTAGCATTATAGATACATAGCTACTCCCGTACTCTAATGATACCGTACCTTAATGATAATGACGCCTAGTATATCCCCCCACTGCTTCTGCTGCTGTCAGTCTGTTGATGATAATTTTGGGTATAATCTCAGCTCTCATCCCCTGAATCACGCATGAACCAGTAAAACACTCAATAATCCCCCCCGACCTTGAATTCCCACAAAGGCCATTAAAGGCTCCCATTATCCATCCTGGGCGCCATCATCCCTTGGCAAAGAGCTGAGGAGCAATAGACAAAGACGTATCTTCGGCTCGAGACTTGTTCTAGGGCCTAATATCCGACTAGAATCGATCCTGCTCCTCCTTCAGCAATCGCTCAACAACTCTCGCCTCTTCAGCCGCCACCTCCTGCCGTACTAGCCGCGTGGCATCATTAGCACCACCGGGCTTTTTCGAGAGGAGGTACAGCACCAAGTCGCAAAACTCGCGGACCGCGTCGCCTCTGTCACCAGGGTCGGTCCGTGCCTTGCGGAGCGCGTCAGCACCCTTCCGCAGCCCCACGTCGCGCGACCACATGGGCTGATGCTGCTGCTGCTTCTTTCCGCCACTGGCGGCGAGTCGTGCTTGCTGCTGCATTTTATATGATAGGCCGCTGCCGCCGCTGTGGTTGTTGTCCGCTGGTGGCAGGGTCGTTTGCTGAATTCGAGCGAGTTCCGTCTCGAGGATGGGGTATTTCTGGATGAGCCGGTGGAATTCGGATCGGTGTTCGAGAAGTACGCTGTAAGGGTCGTTGTCAATGACGGGCTCCGGGGCAGCATGGGGTTTGGGCTTATCCTCCTCGATGCGCTGTTGAGGAGGGGGGTGGTTTTCTTTGTGGATTCGGTTGCAGGCGACTGAGCAGCTGGAGTTTGGGTGTGAGTTTCTTCTGGAGCTTCTGGTTGATAAGGGGAGGAGAGAGAAGGGAAGGGAAGAAGAGGGACGAGGAGCAGAGCAGAGCCTGCTGCCTTTCTTACTATGGCATGGCACACATGGGGCACTTGTATTTGCCCGTCTCCTTGTCACATACGACGCATAAACGGGCTGCTGGTTTTTGTTCTCGGGGTGGGGAGGTGGCAGAGGCCGTGTTCAAATCCGGGGTCTCGGCCGTAATCGTCGCGCTTTCTTCACTCGAGACAGTGGGTGCTCCTTCGCTGGCGGGTGGTTGAGGTGTTGTTGCCATCTGTTCCCCCTCCAACGATTGCGGGACGTCGCTGGGACTGTGTGTTGCTGCCATGGCTTTGCCACTATCGCCGCCTTGCGACATACTCTTTAGGTTCTCGTATTTGCTCGACTTTAGGGGAATTAGGAAAAGAAACCGACGTGTCGCGGGGCGTGCGGTTGAGAAAGAGTTGTTGCGGTTAGAAACGGCGCCAATCGGGTTACGATGAATGGATATCCCGTTATGCGCTTCGGTTGCTTCCGATGGACTGCGTTTACCTCAAGGCGGCTGTCTTTCCCCAGGGTGCGTTGGGGTGCTGCAGGTGATAAGGAAACACAGACGATAGTTGATTAGCCAGTAAGAATGCAAAGTTGATGTTTTTCTACCCCCGTCGCGTGTTTGGACACAAATTTGGGTGGGTGTGCCGAGAGCTAATTATGACGCAAAAAAAAAAAAAAACCCCCCCTTGAAGAAAAAAGCAAAAGGATCTGCATCGGGGATCGGGAGCACGGTTTTTGTCAGCCGCGATGCTCAGTCGGATTGGAGCTTGATTGCTCTCTGGACTCGCAAACCTCACCTCTTGGTCTTTGAAATGCACTCCCTCGACAACCACTTTTAACCCCCGTCCTCCCGAACTACCTGCTACCTATTCTTACACATTCCAGGTTGTCAACTGGATTAGAGCAGCTCGACACTCCAACAAAATGCCGCCAACCAGGTTATTACGAGGCATCGCGCCCCTGCTATCTAAACCCTCGCGACCCGTTCAACCCACCACAATATGTCTCCGGCTACGACAAACGGCCGTCGCCAGACGGCAAGTGCATACTGCTGCTCGCTCGCCGCTCCTTCACACCACCACAGCAGCAGGTGTCCGGCCCCGACTGCCGACAGCGAATGAGCCGTGGCGGAGTCGGCGCACCATCTTCATCCAGACCGAGAACACCCCCAACGCCGACGCCCTCAAGTTCCTCCCGAACCACCGGGTTCTTCCCGAGGGAATATCTACGACCTTTATCGAGTACCTGAACCCGCGCTCGACCATTGCGCCGCCCTATCCGTCGCCGCTAGCGGCGAAGCTGATGAACATCGACGGCGTGACGTCAGTCTTCTACGGCGCCGACTTCATTACCGTCACCAAAGCCGCTGACGCCAACTGGGCGCACATCCGACCCGAGGTGTTCTCCATGATCACCGAGGCTATCACATCCAGTCAGACCCTTGTCAACGTGACAGAACGCAAGGAGGGCGAGTTGAGCGGACAGGACTCTGGGGAGGAGGACAGTCTAGCCTACAACGAAAACGACAGCGAGGTTGTGGGCATGATCAAGGAGCTGCTCGAGACGCGCATCAGGCCGGCGATTCAGGAGGACGGCGGCGACATCGAATTCCGGAGCTTCGTGGATGGATACGTGCATCTCAAGCTGCGTGGCGCGTGCCGGACCTGCGACTCTAGCACCGTCACCTTGAAGAATGGCATTGAGGGCATGTTGATGCACTACGTATGTGTTCCCCCCCGCCCCCCTTCTTTTCTTGTTCATTTTCTCGCTCCCACTCGCCCTTCAAGGCCCCCGATACTAACAGTTTCTAACTCGGGCAGATCGAGGAAGTCCAGGGCGTTCACCAGGTGATGGACAAGGAAGATGAGATTGCCATGCAGGAGTTTGCCAAGTTCGAAGAGAAGCTGAAAGCCCAGAAGGGCGAGGTTCCTGCTTCAACTGTAGGAAAGGGGTCTCTTGACACCGTTCCCGGCTAAGCTAGTGGGCGTTTCGAGGTAAGGGTGTTGAGAACCCCCCTCTTTTCCACATAATAATAAACAAAATATACTGGAACATGTACTTTTTTGCTTGTGGCCTTGGCCAAGAAGACCCCGGTCCTTCACCGAGCCTCGAATAAACGAGCTGGTGTCGTTGCTGGTCTCGCCGGGGATTCTCAATGGACAATTCAATTACCAGGCGTTTGATGGGCGACATTCATGACGGGACCCAACGAAATAGAACCCAAGCCGTCTGCTGCCATACATTACGCAACGTCGGAGATGAATTTGAGCCCACGGGACCGTGCATCTTTACCTCTTCAACCCCTTTTCTTGTTACAATAAATAACATAAATCTCCGTTCCCTTGAATGCGTTCTTTTTACGGCGAGTTGCAGAAAAGATGGATGATGTTTTCGTCTCGGGCCTGTTGTTGCTAGCCCGCCCGCTGTACGTATTCGTTTCCGCCCCGTGTAGCGCCGCCCACCAAGATGTGTGTTTCTCCAGGGCTCGGGAGAAACAAGAAACAAGTTGGCGGTACGGCATTTGACAGTCCTCATTTATGCCTGCTTATCCGCTTGCCGTAGCAGGGGCAGAGATCCCCGTTACTATAAAAGGAAAGAGAGGAAGAGTATAGGCGTTCATAGTGTATCTCCAAGGGACTTGGGCAATGCACTGTTGGAGAGTTTGTGGATGGGGTCTCGGACAACATATTAGCGTTGTATGGTATGTATTGTATATACCTACCTCTCATTGGGAGGCATGTGCGGACTAGAACTACAGTATGTAGGTACCCAAGTACCCAAGTACCGAGATGAACTCACGCCAAAAATGTTACATGATGTATTCTTGTATTGTGCAATACAGCATAACGATAAAGCCACGGGAGTGATATACATAAACCAACTCCTACTTGATGTCAGTGTAAATATTGTACTCATTTGGTACTGCAACTACCTATAGTATGCTGGACCTGCCGTCGAAACAGAAACGCGTCGGCGATTTAGTACATGCTTAGAAAGGTAGTACTCTACTGTATATACCCTGGCATCTCACAATGTTCGGGGAAGCTGATGGAGCTTGCTTGGATGGACAGTCTAGGAGACCAGAGGACACCCAGCAGGTGGGTCGACAGTCGAGAGTTGGACAAGAATCCGGGGCAAACCCCCCATCCCTGGCAAATCGATTTCATGTGCTGCGCGCCACGACCTTGAATGCGGCAACGGCGAGACGTATTGTCGGCGGGGTAGAAAACGACAGTTGGGAAACCCGAAATCGCAGACAGCACCAAGGTTCGCTGGGTCCTCCAATAAAAGTTCTCAAGGGGAGGAGGCATGATGGACGGGAGGAGGGTGGGGAAGACAGCAGGGAGGCAAGGAGGGAAGAGCTTGCACACCATTAAAAACCTGGGGCTTCCCGCTCCGCGTTTCCACGGATGGCTTCCCCTCTCCATTTAGGCTGATAGTGGGGCCTCCTTGCAGCGTGTGGTGTAAACCCCCCCCCCTTTGACAAGAGCATGTTATTATTGTCTGCATGACACCGCAAAGATTGGTGAAGTCTTATTGCCTCGCTGCCATTGACATCCGATGGGCATCCGCTATGGCCACATAGTGATTGATCGATGACGACGAGCGCACTCTGTGGATAAGGAGGGGGGGGGGGGGGGGGGGAGAAGTTGCTTGCATTGAGTGAGACTGAGGTAGGTGGTCAGGGCTTTGGCTGACAGACGAGGTTGAGATGAGATACTATCGAGATGCCCAGGCAAGCCAGATTTGACCAACAGCCGTTAACTGGTGATTTGAGAACAGACATGACGGGTGTCATCAATTTTCTGTGGGCGCGTGATGTATGTTGCAGCCGTTGGCCTTCACAGACCCGTTTACCCCTCTCACGTCCTTTGTGTGTGCCTCCCCGAGACGAGACGGTCCAGATGGCATCAAGAGAGCATCACCGCCTTCGTTCGCCGTTTCCCCCTCGCTAGCCAAGCCAGCCACTCAGGCTGCCGACAGCACAGGAGGCCGCAGGGGTTTCTCGGCCTCTGTCGACTCAGTCCCATGCGGATGCATCATTGTGCGGTCGCACGACATTGACGCGGCATTCCTCCATCGCTTCCTGGCCATGGCCCGCTGTGTATTTTTGCGGAGGGAGGCGGAGGTGGATTCGCCTGGGTTGACGGGGGGCTGGGACTCGTGAAAACAAAAAACGATCCGAGTCTTGTGAGTTAATTGGGAGCAGCCACTTGGGGCTTGGCTCGGTGTACAATACATGCAGTCGACTTGGACTCGTAGCAGGGGCTGCAGCACCGCGAATGCATCTAAAAGCCGTTTTGGGCCGCCTGCAGCATGACGAGAGTGTCCCAAACATGCCATCTGTGTCATCCCTAAATTATCTGTGGATACGCCCATTCCTCATGCTGGGGACGGGCTCAAGCACTTTGAGGTTGTGGATGTCTCCCAAGCCTGCGGTCGATGATTTTCAGGAGTTCGCGATCCCACAACCGGTTATCATAGAAACCTTCCATTGTCCACGCGACCTTTGCTGCCGTGGGATGCTGCTGATAAAACAAGTGCCTTCTGCCGTCGTGCCCCTGAGGGTGTATGTACCTGAGGATCACAGAACATTGGGAGACGAGACCGTTTAAATCAGCGCCAGAGCATCGAAACGTGGTACGTCCAAACCCAGAGGATTCAAGGCGAAGAGGGCACTCTCCTGAGGCCCGGAATGGAAGGCTATGGACCCTGGACAGGGCATCGGCGGACAGGGACCGTGGATCGTAGCTTCCATCTCTGTAGTGCTGCACAGGATGAATATCCCAGCCAAACCGGCGCTGCATTGCCGACATTGGATTCTCTCCACAGGCGAGACCCTGTTATGAAGGGGTGTTATGCACTGGAAGAGCTAACGGCGGAGGAAGCCATTAGAATATGCAGCAGACAACTGTTGGAGAGAACAACCGTGGACGCTGACATCGCCGATGAGGTCGTCAAAATTATAGTTAGTAGCATGTATAGCATGTCAGGATAGAGCAGGTCAGTGCCTAGTTGCGGGGAAAGAAACGCAAGAAAAGCAAAAAACATGGGGTCGTCTGAACACAGACCGCCGAGCGACACGAGTGGTGGACCGTGCTGGGCGGCGGTTTGGGGCGAACAAGGATTTCAGGTTGAATTTCCCGGGCGAGATATACTCTCCTCTGGTTGTCTGGGTACCCCAGTGGAGTCGGGTCCTTTGAGCTGGAAACCCTGTGTCGACGGGAGCTACCTGCAAGCTCAAGGGCCCGCAGTGTTCGGAAGCCTGAGGTGTGCCCCGTGCTGTCTGTCAATGGAACTGCCCGGTTGAAGTAAAGGAAAAAAGGGTTTGAACATTGTGTAGCTAGGTAAGGTAGGACTTCAGCTCATCTACCTACCCAAGTAGGTATATACAGCCTACCAACCTACTTGAGTATCTAGGTGAAAACCTACCTATCTCCGATGTATTTCGTTCCATTCTCTTGCCTGTAATAGAAAAGACACGCAGATGACAGAAGAAGGTCTGTCGGATCAGGTACAGATGGAGGAATTGGGGGGAAAGGTTGGGATGAGGTTTCGAGGCAAAATATCATCCATTGAATTATCGGCACACCTACCTAAAAATTACCTACCTATCCTACCTTACCTAACTTGAGGTGCCTATCCGTACTTAGATCCAGAATAGAAACGGAGAATACATGCAGCCCAGAAAGTCCCGCGCTAACAATGCGCTGAAAGGGGATTCTAGCATCGTCGTCAAATTGCTTGACCGGGCTTGCCTGCCCGGTGACTGGTGACTGGACGAAAGAAAGCCCAGCGCTTCACACCCTACCAGAAATGGCTGTCCAGTTGCTGCACTCCAGAGACCACATTCGCATCCATCGAGCACGAGCACAACCACAACACCACCTCACTCATTCACCTGCTTCATGCCCGTCTGGTCCAACCTGGCCTGGCCACCGACCCTTTCCATCCCGTCCTCTCCCCCCATCCCCTCACTCCCATTTTGCCCCCCCTGCGTCCCACTCCCGAACGCTCTTTCTGGGGAACATCCAAGCTCAACGAGCAATGTCTTTGTCCCCTAACGACTGCGGCTTAGAGTTCCAGTCCCCACCATCGACCATCTCGGCCAAGCACTGACAAAAGACGGACGACATACTCTACGCCAGTTACATGCCGCACGCGACCTCTCCAAAATTCCCAGGTCCTTGGACAGGCATCACTAAAGAGGCGACCAGGAGCCCTGATTCACTTTTGCTACGGCGTCGACGTATACCCTATTGAGTGAGCGACTTGGCCTGGCTTTCGGCTAGCCTGGCAGCCAGGATCCAGCCACTAACGAGTAACGTGCTTCCAGCATTTCCCCGCTCACACTCTTGACCCTACCTGCCTACCAACCTTACGCTGCTTACCTTGCTGGAACCTCGCCGCGCATCAATCCCTAAACCTCCACGCATCTTCACCTCTCCGTCGTTTTACTTCGCATCTCCACGGCCCGACATTGGCAGAGCCCTGTGTCGCTCCATTCTCTCGCCCGATCCTTCGCCTGGTCGGCAGCTCTGCACCGGCTTCTCTCCTCTCCTTCTGTGCGGAACGCGACTGCTAAGGGAGGTCGCGTTTACTAGAGAGCTGTCGCATTCTCAACCGCCGCGGGTAAAGCGCAGGACATCCAGGCCAATTTTCTCCGCCCCCAGGCAATCGCCTTTCCGCCGCCAAAGGTCGATCCTCGTTGAGAATTGGGTTTGGCCATCCCGTTCCTGGACCTTGACCAGTCGCCTTCTCGCGCCGCCAAATTCAACTGGTAGCGCCTCGCATTGGCTGATTTGGCAAACGAGATTTGTGGACAGCGAGCAGTCGAATATACCACAGCCCGGCCGACCTCGAGGCCTCTTGTGGCATTTCGAACGAAGCTTCATCACGCCCGGATTGATTGGCGTCCAACAAGAAACCGAGATATCTTGCGCACAGTCTCCCCTATAGATCTCATATTACTTACACCTGGGTAAGCGAGTTTCTCTTTCATCCTCACGGTGGCAACCCACCATGCATACAGCTCGCCTCTTCGACAATATCTTGATCTCACTTTCGGCCAACCATCCCGGGCCCGTTGACTATTGAACAACAAAGCACGCGCCCAACTCTTGCTTCATCTTTTACCTTGCCCAAAACTCTGCATCATGGGGTCTTTTACAATTTGGGCTAACCAGTGCGCTCCTAGACGTGCTGTGCTTGGTACGCATCACGGGCTTCTCTGAACGGGCTGTCAGTCGTCCGCTCGACACAGCATTCGTCGACCCTGCAACTGTATTCGTTCAGTGAACCTGCAGTCGTGAAAATCACGACGAACGAGTGTTATTGCCCCCGAGATTTCTCGGCTGGGGAAAGCACATTCTAGAAGCTTTAACGGTGTGACTTGCAGTCTTAGACGACTCCCCGTGGTTGCATCATTGGGAGCCGATCCGGACGATGAGCTCTGGCAGCACGAAGCCTGGCCAACAGTCCAAGCCCGGCCAAGGCACCTTTCCCGCAGTTGCGCCAAGCAGTCAGGCGATACTGCTGGACAAGCTGGCACGAAGGTCCACACCTGACTCGGAAGCGTTGGCAAGTTCAGATGATGAGACTGACCCTCACCGTCACGAGACCCAACCCGCCTCAACACAGCCCCCGAAACCTGTCCGTCGAGCTTCGTGGCTGAACGATACGTCTCAACCAGCAGCTGCACCACCGTCACGCCCAAGAAAAGGATCATTTGCAAGCAGCTCAATGTCGCCGACAACTTCTCACCCAAGCACCCCGTCCGTTGAGTCGGGCGTTGGGGCGACATGGGGATCTTCTTCTGCTGTTCTTGGCCGGGGCCACACTGGACCGAGCTCGTTTCCGTGGGGAACCGGCATCTGGAACAACGACAGAAAGGATCCGCCATCACGTCTGGCGGAAGTTTTACCATCGCCAACATCGGCAGTGCCGCCTGGAGGCTCGAACAGCTCCTTTTTCGGAAGCGAGGGTGGGTTGACACAGACTTCGCCGGCCCCTAGAGAGCCTCCGAATTCACAGATACCTTTTGCGATTCCCCTACACCCTACACCCAAGACTTACCGCTCCCAGTCCTACTCGGTAGGGCAGCTCGAGCCGTCTGAGACAACCGCCACTTCGATGGGCCCATCCGCGATACTTGGGACTCGGGGTAGGCCAATTCCGCACTCAGGCTTACAGCATCGTCCATCCCGCCCCAGTATGCTGAGCGAGATGGCGAACGATGGCAATATGCTGGGGAAGGTGAATGAGGATGACGATGATGACAGCATCGGTTCCTTGCAAGGAAGCCAGCACCAGTCTGCAGAAGCCAAGACCATCGAGATGCTCACCAGAGAGAATGCTATGCTGCGCCAACAGCAATATCAGAATGCACGGCTTAGGCCCCGAGCCTCTACTGCTGCCGCATATGGGCTGGGAAACGGATACTTGCAGGAACCTGTTCCTGAAGAGTCGGATTATGCCATCGACGAGCACGACGAATCTAACGATGGGTCCGATATGGCAGTCAAGAGGAACCTCGCAAGAAGAATGAGCGAATATGGTGCAGGTCCATATCGATCTCCATTCTTGGTTGAGAACAGGAAGCTGGAGAATGTGAAGAAAGGTTTTTGGCAGAGCTCTCTTGGGTTTGGTGGTCTGGGAGATATCCCTCAGAGCAGACGGCATTCTTTTGCCGATGTGCCAACACGTCAAGGCTCCATCAGCTCTATTGGGGACGCAGCTGCATCGCACGAAGCGAACTCTCAAGATCCTGGTCTGTCGCAGGACTTTCCAGCCGCCTATTCCGACAGCCTTAACTATCCCGTCACGAATCAACAAGGTGAGATGTACTGCGAAGAAACTGACATCTGACCTGGTCGTTGCTAACGCGGTCGCTAGTTTCCGCTTACTTTACTGGCGGCGCCGGTCTTGCCGGGCAGCAGCAAGCTCTTGCACAGGCATCATATGGCAACCAGTACCCATCGCCCTACAACTCCCTTCACGGCAACTATTCTAATAGGCCGACCTCCCCGCATCGCAACATGTATGGGATGTCACAGCCACGCCACAATCAATCCCTCCACATTGTTCTTTTCAAGTGTGCAAGGGCGGATGTGTTCTACATACAGGAAGGCACAGGTTTGACTGTTAAACCTGGTGACCTAGTGATAGTGGAGGCAGACCGCGGTACAGACCTAGGGACCGTCGCCAAGGACAATGTGGACTGGCAGACCGCTAAGGAGCTCAAAGAGCATTACGCCGAGGAGCAGTACAAATGGCTGATGATGTACTCCCAAAATGCTGCCGCGGCACAGGAAGGCTCCGGTGCTGGCCTTATGGCAGCTTCTAACGGGCTTCAAGCGAGTGCCGTTGGTGGTATGGGGCCTCCAACCCAGCATCATATGCAAGAGCCAAACTCGGGTGAGCTCAAGCCAAAGCTGATCAAACGCCTTGCACAAAGCCATGAAGTACATGCCTTGCGCGAAAAGGAAGGCAACGAAGCCAAGGCGAAGCGCGTATGCATGCAAAAGGTCAAGGAGCATGGCCTCAACATGGAGATACTCGACGCCGAGTTCCAGATGTAAGTCTTCCATCGTCGTCTGGCGACAGATTTACGTACTGACCACAGCCTGTAGGGATTGGAAGAAGTTGACCTTTTACTATTTTGCCGATTCCTACATCAACTTCAACTCGCTGGTCACTGATCTCTTCAAAATATACAAGACCCGCATTTGGATGTCAGCGATCAACCCAGCATCTTTCGCAAGCCCTACCCTCGGTCTGCAGGCACCAAGTGGCATTGGCCCCGGCGCCGTCGGCGTCGGCCGAGGATCTGGCACAGCAGAGCGTCGCCAGAACACTCAACAAGAAACTCAGGCCCTTTATTCTGCATCTGTTCCAACAGGCCGCGGCGCTCCATCAACTTTCCCGCCTCCTTTCACCCCCGATCGGGCCATCGGGCCAGGAGCGAACTATCCAGTGGCCAACTATCCTTACAACCCGCCCTACGGCGCGTTTGCGAACGCTGCCCGACCAGGAGCCGTGCCGTACACCCCTGGTATGATGCAGAGCCTTGACGCATATGCGGGTGCGTATTCCCAAGGCGGTGACTATTCTGGACGAGGTCGATTCCCGACCCAGGCTGCTCCCGGCGGCGGCCAGCATGACCAGGCTGTCCCCGGTCTGGCACCGCAGGCCGATTGGGTGGGGGCATTCCACGGCCTCTCACTCAATTCCCGTTGATAGCCAGCTTTGTTTGGGCTGTCTCTTCATCTGAATGCCTCTATAATCATATTTGATGCTTGTCGGTTTTTGCATGCCCGGCAGAATGACGAGATTCACTCGTTTGGACTTCGCGATACAGAAAAGAAAAGACTGCAACGGCACGAAAAGAAAACGGAATGGTCGATCCTTCCATTATGAGGCTATGGGAAATGTCAAAAGACTACTTACTACATTAACGGTTCGTGAAGGTGGCTCTTCCTTCAAGGCGTTGGCCGGCCTTTTGCTTGTGGGTAGAGAAACCCCGACACTGCTTTCTGCTCTTTGGCCTCGACTTGGAGCGGGGTTGAAACAGAACCAACCAGTTGTCAGACAAGACGACAACTTAGAAAGACATATTAGTTCTGCTTCTCGGTTAGTTAGTTACTGCTGTCGGCTCCCAACGACGGCGGTCACTCTTTTTGGTTTTCTCTTTTTCTACAGGCGCCGATCCAACACCTTTTTTTTTTTCACGAATGGAAGACTTGCCATAGACAGAGAGGGTTTTGCACGAGCATGGTGTAATTTGATACTAAAAAGGAAACCTGTGTTTGGTTAGGGTACGGGGTATATGTACACGCGGCATTACAAGATTTCACCTCTGTTTTTATTTTCTTCATAATTAGTATTACAGAGCTCCCCGGTAGTGATAGTTGCTTGTAGGTAATATGCTGCTCTTGATGCTGTCTGCGCTGCGTTTGCATCTTTGACATCTCATGATGCCTAGCCCGTGTTTTGCATGTTTATCCTGTTTCGCCATTCCAGGATATACCTATTATCTGTGAGTAAATGCCGCTTCCCCCTAGCTTCTTTGTAATTGACATCTTGTTGTAACTCGACAAAAATGGCGTAAGCAAGGTACCTAGGTAAAGTAGTGGATAACACTCGTGGTGGCCACATCGTGCCTTCCGGCAATTGAGACCCTCCTGATAGTTGAAAGGGAAGGCACGAGGAGAGGCCCGCTTCAACTTCAATGTAAATAGAAGTTGGGACCCAGGACTCTTTCTCTTCTTGCTTTCCCTTGTCCCGAACTTATCAGCACCTTCGGCTCGGCTTAGGGTTTTGCTTTTTAACGATACAGATCCATCAATCAGGTGTCTCTTAAGGCTGGAGTTGTGTCCGACAACGAATTCTTTCGTCCCACCGTCCAGATTTACGGAATGCCTCTGAAAAGAAAGGCCGAGGTTGCTGCTTCAGCCAAAGCTACTTCCAGCCCAAATGATCTAGCTTCCCAAGTCCTAGAACCTCCGCCAGTTGCCACAGCCCGCAAAGCACAAGAAGCTACTCAGGGTAGACCTATCAAAAAAGCGCGGACAACTCTGCCACATGCCACCAAAAAGAAAGAGAATAATCACGAAGAGAAAGGTCGCGGCAAAGGCACCCGGTAAAGAGCAGCCCATGTGATCTTCCTGTTGCCTGGCCACTGCCACTAATCAAGCAGGAAAAGGGGGCCTCGAAAGCCCGTCACCTTGGAACAACACTTGAATGATCTGAACATGAAGTCTCAGGAATTCCTGCATAGCTACAAGGCCCAGATGAAGAAGGAAGAGGAGAAATTTTACAAGGTGTTGGCACAGTGCAAGCAAGACCTGTCAGTATTACCCCCATGGCCTCTTAATTCCGGCAAACGCATTAATTGACAACAGCGAAGGAACATGGTCCATGATGTACGCCAAGAAGAGCTGGCCGAAATTTACAGCGGTCTGAAGCCCCCGGCCAAGAAACCCAGCATGACGGAGAATGCCGTATTCGAGCAGACGCAGCAGATGATCCGTCTCGGCCGTGAGATGCTTCAACGCCACCAAGTCGTCGAAAGGGAATCACAGGGCCCTAAAGTGGCTATGCCACGAGACGACTGGAAGCACGACGAGCAGAAGATGGAACAGCTGCTCGCGTGTGGAAGACAGTATGGAGAGAAGCTCGTGGAGAGTATCATCAGCCCCCCGGCTGGGGAATGCCATCTTACCGCCAGTTCTATCCAGGAGGTCTTGACTGAGCCCGAGGACATCGCCTTGGGCCTTTTCGACAAGAACGGGAAGGCGACAGGGACAGAGACATGGGGCGAGGTTGCCCAGGCTCAGGTGAAGGCTCTTGAGAGCGTGGTCAGAGCATTGCCCGTATATGGAGGCATTTACTGACTAAAAGTAAAAGAGTGCCGAGAAGTTGTCTTGCTCCGATCATACACAGCAGCAGTCGGGCTAGCAGTCCAGTGACGGGAGATACATGTTAGATTTTGTTGCACACATTGCACAATGCCCATGGGAGCACCAAGGTAGTATTTTCTTTCTTTTTAAGTTTTGTAATTCCTTTGGCCAAATCTCGGTTCATCGTCTCGAACTTAGATTTGCCTTTTTCTGGGCCAAATGAAGCCGATGAGTTGAAAAGACTATACAACAAGCCTTATTGGGGGCTTTTCGTTACAAACTCCTTTGCAAGTCGGCATTGGCGTGAGATTGAGGGTTGGACAAATTGAATCGCATGAAGTTTGGTGTGGGGCAAGAAAACTCGTGCAAAGGTGGGGGCACCCCAAAGCACGGGCCAGAAAGAGCTAGACCGAAAAGGTACTAGTGCCTCAGTATTTCTGTTAGGGCTTGGTCTTTTCTACTCACAATTTATCGAAATTCAATTTTACGTCCCCCGATTCACGAACATCGTCGGATTCCCTCCCCCTTACTAACGACAGGAATTCGACAACGGGCTCAGGTGTGTATGCCCTCTTTCTGGAACCGATTCTTCTCCTATATCATCTCATTCAAACACGACTATTTCTGCCCACTTTGCTCGAGTTATCCTTTGGCAAAAAAGCTAACTTCCCGAGGACCACAGAGACAAGATGGGCGCCCTCAAGTATCTCGAAGAGCTTCAGAAGAAGAAGCAGAGCGATGTCATCCGCTTCCTTCTGCGGGTTCGCTGCTGGGAGGTCAGTTGCACAAGGTGGACGGTGGCGGTCGAGTGATCCCAGAGGCGGAAAGAAATTTTCGCCAATTGGAGCAACTTGCCGCACTGTTCTTGCTATACACTCGTTGAACATTTGCTGAGAGTGCATCAATATAGCTTCGTCAACTGAACGTCATCCACCGCGCCTCCAAGCCCAGCCGCCCCGACAAGGCACGCCGCCTGGGATACAAGGCCAAGCAGGGCTATGTCATCTACCGCGCGCGCGTTCGCCGTGGTGGCCGCAAGAAGCCCGTGGCCAAGGGTGCTACCTTTGGTAAATACATCCCCGCCGGTTGTCTTGTTGCTTTGCAATTGGCACCACAATCGGGTTTTTTTTTTGGGGGGGGGGGGGGGGAAGTCGAAAGATGCTGACCATTGGAACCTTTTTCTTCGTATAGGCAAGCCCACCAACCAGGGTGTGAACCAGCTCAAGTACCAGCGATCCCTCAAGTCCACCGCCGAGGAGCGTGTCGGTCGTCGCTGCGCCAACTTGCGCGTCCTCAACTCGTACTGGATCAACCAGGATTCCACCTACAAGTACTACGAGGTCATTCTCGTTGACCCCCAGCACAAGGCCATCCGCAAGGACCCACGCATCAACTGGATCGTCGCCCCTGTCCACAAGCACCGCGAGTCTCGTGGCCTCACCGCCACTGGCAAGGCTTCGCGTGGTCTCAACAAGGGCCATCGCTACTCCAAGACTCAGGCCGGCCGGAGAAAGACCTGGAAGCGCCACAACACCCTGTCTCTGTGGAGATACCGGTAGATGTAGAGGCGTGGACCGTGATGGACGACGTGGCGGTGTTTCGGCTCTGGTTCTTCTGCTCTTATGTGCAGTGGTGTGGGTTATGGAAAATACTGGGTCGTTTTCATGGTTGTGGTGGAATGAAGCACAACACGCTTACATTCGGAGAGAGCTTTGGGATGGGGATATCGACTTTAGCCCAACAAAAATGGACAGGTTCCCTACGGGGTACATATGATGCCTTCTCCTTCAGGGACTCGCTCACACATGCCCATGTGATCTTTTGACTTGCTTGGAGTAGCGGGGGGGTTTATCATGATATTTTGCCAAGTCATCAAACTTGGTCACCTTTTATCTGGGCCCTTGCCTATCCTGCTCTGAGTGTTCATTATCCCACTTGCTTTGTTACAACCTTCGCGTGTTGACTTGCCAGCAGGAGACAGGACGGCGTGAGTTATGTGACGGTTGACAATGGCACGCCATCCGCCGCCAAGTTTGTCTCCCCGTCGGCCATTTTTTTTCTTTCGCAGGTAAATTATTGCCCATTCACTCGTTCTTTAGTCTTTGTTCCCCCCTGATTGTTGGCCGCGTCAAGTTTTTGATATATCTTGTTTTTCTTTTCCAACAAAGTTGACGACGACGGGTTACACAGGGGCTCGGCGGGCTTGGACGGAACTCGGACCAGGATCCCAAATCTGGACCGATGTTTACAAGCCGGCCCCGCTACCGCGGTGCTCTTATTATCAGTCTTGACATTCCAAGTCGCCCTCGCGGATGACGACACCGGTGTCAAATGGCTGTACCTAGCTCCGGATGGCCTCGCTTTTGCCATAGATGCCAGTGTGCTTTCCGGGCTCTCATAACCTTGCATTTCATGTCGTCTAGGACTCGATCGTGGTCCAATATACTCAGCAATTTAGACTCGCCCAAGATCTATCTCTACTACAGCAGCTACAATGGGCCCCGCTTGAGTGAGTGAACATGAACATCATCCAACAACCCCCCCCCCCCGGACGTTAAGACAGTTACTAACGAACCAGACACAGCGTACTGCCAAGATGGTGCCGGATCGAGGATATGCTCCGGATTCCTTCAAGGGCGAGCCTGCTACGTTCGCTGGAGTCTGGACCTGACCAGGCCGAGCGTTCTCATTGCATATGGTTTTACTTCTGCAACAAGCGGCCGCCCGCTTGTAGCTGTAGCCACCACCGGCGACGTGTTCATGGCGGGCAATATGTCGTGTGTGTTTTTAGCTGGCCTAAGGCAGACACGGTCCACAGGCGGGGGGGGGGACAACGCCGATGTATTCCGAATCCAGTCGCGCCGGCGAGCCGCCCTTCTCGAGCCGCACTTTGACCTGGTCTACCTGGATGCCTGTCTCGAGTGTGACGCCGAGCCAGGGGTCTTGCCATTCTTCGCCGACGTTGGCCTGTTCAGGGAGTGGGTTGCACGATTAGGCTCCGGGGTGCTGAAGATTCCGAGGGCTCGATGAACAGTCTGAATAATCTTGTGGTGACGTTTGGGGAGAAGGATCCTTTTGTGTGCCCATTGTGGGATTCTCTCGAGGTGTTAAAGCCGCTGTTCATCTTCTTCGTTGGCTGGAGGAGCAGGAGGAGGAGGAGGAGAAAGGATGACCCTGTAGACTCTGGTGGTCCCGGTCCCCGCGACCAAATCTCCTAATCTTCTTGGAGGGCGATCTCGTATTCGTAGGTGACCTGGGTCTTGTCCTGTTTGGACCGCATGGTGGCGACCCCGCGTGATATACATAAATTTCTGTCCCCAAGGGCGGCGACGATGTTTATTTTGCCTTTTGATAGCGGTGACATGCAGCGCCTCTAAGGTTGGAAGGTGTATGGAGGTCAGGGTATAGGGAGTGGTTGCCATTTTTTTCCCTCGTCACTTTCCGTACCTACTTTTGGGACAAAGACACAAAATAGCGATATCGGGCGAGATCTCATGTCAGTGGCCGTTTGCTGGCGCATCGCATACTCTGCTCAAGGCCCAGGTCGGGGCAATCGGCGCGGCCATTGTAACGTAACCACCGTCACAAGTGATACGAACAACACTTCCATGAGTAAACCACCCAACACAATGCTAACTCCTAATCCAGGGTTGCATGGAGATTCAGTCGAACCTGACATATTCGTCTGGTGTCCTGATTAGATACCGATACTGCAGACCTAGTGCGCCCAAGAGTGGTCTATCTGCGTATTTGTCCTTCGCAAACAACTAGCGCGAGTGTCTGTGAGGAAAACCCCGGGTAGTCTTTTTGGATAGGTTCGCAAAATTCCCGGAGAGCGATGGAAGGCTTCTCTCAGACAAGGAATGGTCACTTTGTAAGGTGGAGGCTCCCGCCGACAGAGAGCGATACGAAGGCGAGGAGCAGGTTTATAAAGGCTGGGTCTCGGAGAGAACGAGGACTGAGGGCTCCCTTTTCGGAAGCTCGTTGATTTGTCTTTTCATTAACCCCTTCGTGGCTCTTTATTCTGGCGTGTAGTACCATATTCATGGGCTCGTTGGAGGTTAATAATAGCTGTCTGCTGGTTTATTTCTGTCTATTTTCTGGCTTTTTTTTGGGGGGGTATGACAGTGCCTTGCATCTCACATTGAACATCATCAGTCTTGACCAAATGATTCCGCCGTCAAAAGCGGAGCGGACATAGCCGAAAAAGATAAAGCACGACTTGACCCCCGCGTGAATTGTCAGTGGTAATGGTTAATTTACTGGGCGGATGTGGTGCTTGGTTCACGTTGTGGAATGAACGGTTGGACTGATATAGTAAAAGGGTTACCGTCGATGGGCCGAATGCGAGTATATGTGTTCAAAAGCGGATTTAATCGGAAAGATATTGAAATGGGGGAATTCTTTTCACGGTCAGCCAGTTCAGGGGTTTGTTGACATTTGGAATCTAGGGGTATGACCCCCATGTAACTTCGCCTTATTTGGCCACCCTATTAAAAAGTGGCCAGCCCATGTCTCCGATCAGGATGGGGGGCAGCTCTCTTAGGTCCTCTCTTTGGCCGATTAGTTCAGAGAAATCAACTCGTACTGCCCTCCACGATTTAGTTTTGTTGGCCTACCAGTTAGGTCGTAGGGCTCTCAGTCACTCGGTTTCTTTGACAGATCGACTAGTAGGTTTATTCGTGAAAAATGCGTCGGCAGCAGAGCGAAGGCTTTGACGTTGAGAGACTCGTAGGCGGTCTCCGCCATTTTGACGGGCACACTGTCTCGTCGTCGTCGTCGTCGTCGTCGTCGTCGTCGTCGCCTGGGGCGCTGGGGCGTGCGCGCTTGATGCCGCGACTATCGCCGGCACCAGAATTACCATTGCCAACCGAATGGGCGTCGTCGGGCTAGACAAAATGGTGTAGATGCTGTTTTGAGCGTTGTGTGGATGGCTTAGACGTGATCTAGCGTTGAGAGCGGAGAGGTCGCCCTTTTGTCGCAGATGGTAACCGAAAACACTGTCCAGACACATCCAAAAGCGATAAAATACTACTGGTAATAAACCAGGAAGAAAATAAAATAAAAAAACACTCAGACCCGTAAGAGAGTCAAGTTGGTCAATACGCCGCCACTACTGTGGTTCACTCGTGACACACAAGGAACCATAGAAAAAGAGAAGCGTGTCCGGATAGGTATGTATGCTAATGCTCACAGGTGGGTTGATCGGGATCATAATCGGTCGTTGCCCTCAAAGTGTACCTCGCAAATGGAGCCAAGGCAAACAAGTTTCGGAAAACAACTGTAAATCCGGATATAGACACCAGAAGCGATCCGCTACCTCATTGGACGCCGTCTTGGCCATACTTCTCTTAAGGGCGCGATGCCGGAACCCCGTCATCCTCATTTAACGATGTCGTCTTCAGTGGCGCGGAGCCCAATCAGCTCAGGTCCAGAAGACCCTAGGTGACGCACCCATCGAATTATCAGATATCAAATATACGATCGATATTTTCGGCAGCAGGCTTCCTCGTCGGCTTGCTTTACAGCCGTTTCAGCAAAAGTATTTGCTCTTCTCACGGGCCTGGTTGGCGGTGCATGGAGACGGTTGGAGCATGTCACTTGGAGCACCATAGAGGTTTAGCGTCTCAATCAACCTCCTCCAGATAATCTACAAAGGGTCGAAAAGACTCAACTTCAACTGCAAGTCGAATCACTGATCTCGCCTTGGCTTTGAACAAGTGTGATCAGTGACATCAAACATTGATAGCGGGCCTCAAACCACCCAATGTGAACGGATCGTTCAGGCTGATGGCAGTATAGATGTATTTGATGGCCTCAGTGATAATGTTGGGCTGTGCAAGCTCCGGGCCTCGTCATAGAAGAATGTTCACTTGATGGGCTTCATGAATTCCAAAGGTCCCTAGTGGATAACATGATCAAGAAGCTCATGCACTTTATTCGGACAGAGTTGTCTATGGCCGTGCTTTGCCAGTTGGGTAGACAATTTCCTGTTGCCGAGGTTTCTGAGTTGGCCAAGAAGTTCGAGCAATAGAGTGTGTATATTTATATGTGTGTTGTAGAATGAAGGGAAAGGCAACGACCTGAGAAAGAAAGATAAAAAAGAAAAAGGGAAATGATGGGCAAGGAGAGAACGTGTGTCGTTGTGTCCCCTTGCAGAACATTACATATCAAGACACGAAATAAACCTACAGTTGATCGATCTCGAGTCCTAAATCTCCCGCGCCGAGGATACCACCTCGAATCTGACTCCGTTCTCCCATGCTCAGGCGCGGCCAAAAGGGTAAAATCGAGCCTTAGAATATTTCCCCGGGCCCCGACCCCATCACACATGTTTAATCGAAGCTGAGTCGATAGGAGCTTTATTCAGCCGGACTCTGGACTTGAATTTCTTGACTGGCCCAGTTACCCTCTATGAACCAGATTGCCTCACAGGGCCTGAACATTGTATATAATTAGTATTCAAAGATTGATAACATTCAACGAGGTGATAAAAACGAGCTCCTAAACAATGGCTCGAGCGCGCTGTACGCTGTGTGCAAGTCGTCCTGCATCCGATTACTGAGCTTAGCCTCGAACAGCCGGAGCAGTGCTGTGTTGTTGTTCGACATCGAGTGATAGGAGTAGTTGGCCGACTCGGAAAACGTTCCCGCAAGGCAGATTCCGTTGCCAACATGAGCTCTGCTACCGTTCACGTCAAGGAGATGAGCAAGGGAGGGGTGGGACGACATATCCGTTAGGACTGATGACGCGATAGCACACTGGGAATACTGGGCTTGGATAGCAAGCAGAACCCTACCAGAGCTAGCGATACAGAGTCTTGAGTGCGTGTGTGGGCAACAACAGCCTTGGGGGGACGTCCTAAAGACTGTTTAGTCGACAGAAGCTCCCGCATGGAGATCCGGTGGCGGTAACAGACCAAATGATTTCCAGTACTGGTGGAAGGAGTGAAGGAAGTTACGCGGCTCAGTGTGGTTAAAGGCCACTGCAGAGTCTGGCATGCCATGATACCCAACCTTGTTTTAGGAGTCGCCCGTTGGAATTGGAGAGTTGTAGTCTGGCGTGGAGCGAGGCATGGAAATACCCGAGAAAGTTGGACGTGGGGTGGTTGGGTGGGTAGAATTGTCGTCCAAACGACCCAGATGTTGACCTGTGGCTGCTCTGCTCTCAAACCACCTCTCTCTTTCGCGGTAGGATACTGCCGTGTCATCTTTCTCGACCCTCCCCCTGCTCTTGACTGCTTGGGCTTTGCCACATTACTTTCCTCATCTTCTTTCCCGTCCGATACAGTATCATTCAGGTGGATTATTCGGCAATTGCGGGTCATAGCGCTTGGCGGCAGCTGTGCACTCTGCCAGCGATGCACCACGTTGAATGGCCGAAGGCGCCTGCCCAGGCAAAAAAGGAATAATAGAAAAATGATCTGAGCACTGGAAACAAGGGGTCTCTATCGCCTTTTGTAAATAGCAACCACATATCGCTTTCGTGGGAGGCCCCTTCTTCAGCTGCTTCATCTGGGAACCGGACCGCCGCCCAGGCCGGACCAGTCCCAGAGCTATGAAGCCGTTTCAACACCAAGCCGTTGATGCCCGGCAAAACCCACGATGGCGGTCCCAAGGCGAGAATCTTTGGTGAAGAAAATCATGAGTGGTATCCCCGGTTCGATGCTATATTGAAGAAGCGCCGTCGATGAGAGTGGCGCCAGCAGCGCAAGTAGCAGTTCAAGCGCCCCGAAGTTGGCATATTGCTCTACGTAGGCCGTATGAGAGGCAAACGTATGAAGTATACGTATTCAGACGATGAGGCCGACTTCTATTCGGATTCGACCAACCCGCCGCTCAAGCCGTACTACACGAAATCATACGCCAGCTGGGCCTGTCACCATAGCCTGCGGACGGCGGGTAAGACCCTCCTCTACTTTTATCTCTGGCAACGGCGCACGCCCTGAACAGGGCCTGGCACAGGGCTAAGTTACATCTATCTCCTCGGGAATTCCAGAACCACATTCTCATTTCGGCTATAGGATGGTCCAACTATCAGCTAGCCTGCTCCTAGTATTATCAGGTTTGGCCTTCTCTAGCTCATCGGTTCCGGGGTAGAATGCCTAGCTGTTGTTTAAAAAGCACTGGCCATATCTCTGCCTTGGCATCGCCGACTAAGTCTAGTGGCTACTTCCCCCTCGACGACTACTGGCTTCAGCACCAGAAGCACCGATCTGAAGGAGACTACGATGGCGACGACGACGACGACGACAATCAGCGATGAGCACCGGAGGAGCAGCACTCCTCCTCCCCGTCCCCCCGGGAGCCGCACCGTTCGAGATCAATCCTGTGTTTGGGCTGCCACGCCATCAATACCAACCCCCCAGCTCTGGTTTCGGTGTCGTGCCCCCGGTCGCTCTGGAGAACCTCCTCGACTGGCGGGACCTTCTGCCGGCCGGAATCGGGGGGTTTGTTGGGCTGAACTCGACGGCCATCAGAAACCTCTCTGGAAAATGTTCAACACACCAGCCTTGTTGTAGCATTGCCAGGAATACCAGCAAACCGCCAAGTACTTTATAAGAGGTCAACGGGGCTCTCTGGGAGTCCGAGGGGGTTCCATGTCCTGGGGCTTTGCCATGTGGTGGCGGATAGCAAGCGATTTGGT
Organism: Lasiosphaeriaceae sp. G1095; assembly: GCA_027569635.1. NCBI lineage: Eukaryota > Fungi > Ascomycota > Sordariomycetes > Sordariales > Lasiosphaeriaceae > Lasiosphaeriaceae sp. G1095. The sequence continues at coordinate 7,651 of JAPDFK010000173.1, read as the reverse complement.
GCTGGTGGAAGCCGCCTCGCACACCTCCTCTCGAAGGAGCCTACCGAAAACGCATCTGCCAAAACTGGTGGAGCTGCCAACACTGACGCAAACCGTGGATGGCGACCTCCTTGACAGCGAACTCCTCGACAGCGAACTGACACTGACCCCTTTGCAGGAGTCGGCGAAGGTGGAGATTCCCGTGGCAACATTCTCAACTCGCCAGCAACTAGAAAAGGAAATAAAATAAGAAAAGAAAAGAAAAGGTCCAATAAAAGTCTGCGTCGCCAATGGCATAACCCCTTTTCATGTAAAATGCATCACGACACCGCGGGCAACTGGGTTTGCCTCTCATGGGTATGTTTCTATTTTATTTTTATTCTTTTAATTGCCTGCTTGTGCTCCTTTTCGATCCCCACCCGGAATGAGGATGCCAATTCATGTCACCATGATTAACAAGCACTACTACCGCTGCTAATACTACAACAATAATCCAAAAGCCACCGCTCACAACGCATGCTGAGGATGTGGAAACTCGTCCTCTAGTTGCAGCCTGACGCCCACGTTCATGCTGATAAGCTCTTGCACCAGTAGCTTCGCCGCGTACGGCATGGTCATCTGCGTCACCTGGCTCGTGCTCTTGCATGTCTGGCAGTAGCCCTTGTACCCAAAAAGGCCGCATTGCTGGCAGATGTCAACTTCTGTGCCGTCCGAGCTTATCATCAGACGCTCCAACAGGAGCTGCGACGCCCCGTATGCAATCAAACAATCGCGCTCCATTTCTCCGAGACGGAGGCCACCGTCTCGGGATCGACCCTCGGTCGGTTGGCGCGTTAGGATGGCTCGGGGACCTCGAGAACGAGAATGCATCTTGTCTTGAACCATGTGCTTTAGTCGCTGGTAGTAGATAGGCCCGTTGTAGATGTAGGCCTCATGAGGCTCGCCTGTGATGCCCGACGTAAGATAATCCTTGCCCTCCCAAGAGAAGCCGTGGTCGATGAGGACCTGGCCCATGGACTCGATGGGATGGGACCGGAACGCGTCGCCAAAGCCGTAGTCTCTCCGCCCGTGGACAATGGAAGCCTTTCCTGTCAGACACTCAAACAGCTTGCCGACCGTCATGCGCGAGGGGAAACCGTGGGGATTCATGATGATATCGGGTACCACACCAGAATCTGAGAACGGCAAGTCTTCCTGGTCAACAATGATGCCAACGACGCCTTTCTGTCCGTGACGAGAAGAGAACTTGTCTCCGAGCTCGGGCCGCCGTGTCTGCCTGGTCTGGACTTTGATGATGGCGGTGTCCTTCTCTGTGTTTGACACGAACACCTTGTCAATGTATGCCGGATCGGCAATACGGTAATTGGTGGACGCATCCCGAAACTCGTCAGGTCCTCGGTCGGTTCCTATTCCGGTCGAGGACTGGTCCAACGGTGTCTCTTTCTTGATCATGGTCTCACCCGAATGGATTTGGTAACCCACAATGGCGAGACCGTCCTCGTCAAGGGCGGCATGTTTGGCTATGACCGTTCCATCTTCGTCCTTCTCTTTGCCTCCTATGCGGTCCCGGCGTCCGTTCGCGTACTTTTGTAGCTCGGCCGCGTATTTTCGGAACACCTGACAGCGTCCGAAGCCTCGATCGCATGACGCCTTGTTCAAGACAAGAGCATCCTCAATATCGTATCCCGAGTACGACATGACGGCGACCGTTGCGTTCTGCCCTGCCGGAAGTTTATCGTAATGCACAAGCTGAATTGTCTTGGTGATGACCATGGGTCGCTGGGGATAGACGAGGGTGTAGAGAAGGGTATCGATTCGGTTGAACTGGTTGTACGCGATGGCGCCAACGGCTTGCTTGCCCATGGCACATTGATAAGTATTACGTGGCGACTGGTTGTGGTGAGGGAACGGAATGAGACCAGCGACGGCCCCAAGGATTGTGAAGGGCTCGATCTCCAAATGCGTTGTCTTCTGCGTTATGTCCGTCTCGTACAGGGCCACCAGTGTGTCTTGCTCCTCGTTGACATCGAGGTACTCCACGACGCCGTTAATCAAGAAGCTGTCAAAACTCGCTTTCCCAAGCTGGAGAAGCCTGAGATGCTCCGGCTGCAGCATCGATTTTCCGTCCTTGACAATAATATACGGTCGACAAATCCGCCCTTCGTCGGTTGCGATATGGACGGCAGAGAAATGCTCGCTGAGGTTGATACTCACAAATGGAGATATATAGCCCTTGCGACGCATTTTCCTGAAATCACGGGCAAACCGTTTTGGGTACCGAGTCAGGGCGTATGGCGTGCCGTTTACGTGGATGATGTAGGAGCCCGGCCTATGCATTTCCGTCCCAGAAAAATTCCGGAGAAGTTCGACGCCAGCGCCGACACTGAATATCCATCTCTTCACTGGTCCCTCTTCGACGTTAGTGGTAATGTGGGTCATTAGTGCCAAATTCTTGACCAAGCCGCAAGCCTCTCCCTCTGGCGTATCAGAGGTACATAACATCCCCCACTGCGAGGGCTGCAGCGCTCTAGGTCCGCTCACTTTCCTTGTCTTCTCAAACTGAGAGCTGATACGGGTCATCATTCCCAGGGCGGCGATGTAACTCAGGCGGCTCAGAACATGAGTGACACCGGCCCTGTTCATGTTGAAGCGCTTCACGGTCCAGTTGCCACTCTGAATGGCCCGATTCAACCCCATGGTGATGTATACTCCTTGGCCGCTGATGGGACCGACAGGATCGTAGGTGGAGGTGCGGTTGGGTTTCTTGAAGAAGTGCTCCATATTTGTCTTCAAGCTACCGACGAACATCTTGAACAGATCCTCAAACAGCAGGGACAACAGCTGCCCAGCCAGCTCCAATCTCTTGTTGCCGACGAAGTCGCGGTCGTCAACGAGCTTCGGGTTCTGAGCGGCCATTAAAACTCGACGAACCATCATAGCGATGTAGATAGCCTTGGGGTAGAAGTCGAGACCGTCGATGGTGACGTGGGCAATAATGATATTTGCGAGAGCATCCAGGCCTTCCTCGACAGGGCTTCGCCGAGCAGACATGTTGAACGGTCTGTTCTTGGGCCCTCCCATTTTGACCCTGGCACCAATGTACTCGAGAGCCTGCTGCTGAGTATAGACACCGGCTTTTGTGGCTTCGTCGAAGTTGATGAGGAAGTCGTCTTGGTACCGAGCATCTCCGCCGGCCACAAGCTCCATAATCTCATAATCCGACATGCCACCAAGAGCCTTGAGCACAATGACAATGGGGATGGCCTCGACAAGAACATTGTGCTGCATGATGATGCGATCTTTCTTGAGCACCACGTATGTTTTGGACTTGCGCTCGTGGGTCGAACTGGTCACGGAAGCCGAGACTCCTCGGGTTTTCTCGTCTGCTTCAACGATGACACGGTTCTTGCTGAGCTGTTCCTGAATGAGGATAACCTTTTCGGTACCACCAATAATGAAGTAGCCGCCCGGGTCCAAGGGACACTCGTTCATGATCTCCATCTCGGCATTGGTGGCACCGTTGAGGCAGCACTTTGCGCTCTTGAGCATGACGGGGATGCGGCATAGCGGGACGTCCTTTCTGATAATCTTCTTCCGATCGCGCGAATAGGTGATGTCGACGACTACGGGCGCGGCGTACGTCATGTCACGGAGACGACATTCCATGGGGGTGACATCGTTTCGGGTTTTGATGTCGCTGTAGTCATTTCGAGTGGGGGTGCCGACGCGGATGTCGGTGAACTCGAGCCAAAACTTCTCTTCCTGGTCGCTCTTGATGAAGCGATTGGCTTTAACGATGTCTTTGAGCTCTTGGTTGACGAAGAAGTTGTAGGAATCAATATGCTGCTTGACCAGGCCTGGGGAGAAGATTTGTCAGAAGAAAGCGCTGGGGGGATGACTCCTTGGGCATCGACGAGAGAGAGAGCTTGCTGACCTTTGACCTTCAGGAACGCCGGTAACAGCTGGTATTTGTCTTCCTTGGTCGAGATTGGGTCAGTAAGCTTTTTCCCATTATAGAATGGCTCCAGGAGGGCCTCGAAGCCGTCATCGATCGCTACCATCCTTGCAAGCCACCTTGCTGTTTCGCTCGGCGGTGATGAAATGCGATGCGTTTGAAGTCCAAATTATTATTTTCTGCCCCGCGGCGGCGCGTCCTGTTATCGCGATAAGAAAGCGATCTTTGCCTTTGGCAGGGGTGGGGGACGAGCTAGTAAGGCGGTGGGGCAGGAAAGTGTGAATCAGGGGTTCTTTTGGCTGGGGAGAAAGTATATCTGCATTGTAACCCGGTTATTCACAACTTTGTTAACTCAAACTCCATCAAAGGCGGAAAAATATTAATTGAACCCAGACTGTTATCATTCTCTACGCTGATTTGCAGTACATCCATTTTCCTATTCAGGTCTTGCCTCAGGTCTTGCCTCAGGTCTTGCCTCACGTATAGGGCTTTCGGTAGGCTTCTTTGAAATGATCGAATTGGTCATTCACTCCCCATTGGCAAGACATCCAGAGACACCTAAAAAGCAAATGGCGAGGCTCCGAAACATCACTCCCACCGCCAAACCTTGGTGAATGCCACAGCTCAAAAAGGGCCTCAAGCCATATCCAACTGGAAAGATTGACACAAGCAGACAAGACACTTGAAAAGACAGCTAATTAGCTAGCAAACCCGCGACAAGTGCAATGTATCCCGGCTCAACTAACCACCATCACATCATAGACAGGGCTCGTAAACACTAGTCAAATGTACCCGTCTCTTTTCCGTGTGACTGCCAATGAAGTGGACCATTGAAGCAAGGCAGTCATTCCCTGCAGGTGCAGAGGCAGTTAGGGAGTGTAGTATACATATACATGCAAGTGATGGGACGGGTTTGGCGGCGAAATGGGTCCTTAAACCTGGTTGGCAGGCAGCAAGTAGGAAGCTGCGACTCTGATGGTCGTAGCTCGTCCGCGCAAAGACGAAATTGCATCCGGTGCATTGATGTGTTGGCAAAGGAGGGAAAAAAAAGAAAAAAAGGGCAATAAAGTTGAGCATCGACGTGCCCAAGTTTCAATGAGACGAGTGTGATGAGAATGGAAAAGAATGAACCCCCACACTGCCTTCCCTTGAGCACACTTGTCTGTATGTACTGGTTTGAACTTGGCTAAGTCATACCTATTTGCTTACGCACGTCTGTACCAGATTGTGAACTTCGTGATAGAGACCCCTCCACACCCTCGTTGTGTTAGTGTTTCACGAACCAAAGCGTTTACGCCAACCAGCCGGAGTTATTAGGCCCTTTAATTTTCTCGTCGCACATGGTTTGTGGAACCGGGGTTTCCTTTGCGAATTGGATGGCGAGCGGGTCGCGGTCCCTGACATACAGAGGTAGTATAGAAAGTAGCGGGCCGGGGACGTTAGTACTCTACCTACCTAGTATCAGAAGACTGGATGTCACGCATACGGGTAACGGGTTACGGGTAGGCGAGTGATGTTTTTTTTTTTTTTTTTTTTTTTTTTTTGGGGGGGGGGGGGCACTGGCGGGGATCCATTATCCATTCATCCTCCCATATCTCGGTGAAAGACCCAGCTTCGGAAATGCTGTTTGCTTCTCCCCCTCCAAGAATGGACAACTTTCCAAGGTCGTCCGCTGAAACGTTGCCACAGAAAATGGCTGGCAGTTTTTGTTCCACGCCGGTCTCTTTTTCTTCCTCGGAGGCTCCTCCCGCTCCGTCTGTTCACCGACTTTTAACAGAGTCGTGCTTGCAGCTCCAGTGTGGGGTTTTGAGGCTGACGTAGCCGAGCGCCCCCTCAATGACAACTCAGTTTGACCCTGCGGGGAGCACGAAAAGGGAGGCGAGTAAACTTGTCCATCCAGTTCCAAAACAGTAACATGGTGTGGCGGCAAAGAAAGCAATTGTCTCTACGGACTAAATCGCCACCATCGTCTGGGCCTGGCGAGATCTTCACGACTTGCAATTTTATGAAATCAACTCACGCCAACCAAAAAAAAGAGGTGGTTGAGGATGAATACCTACCTAGGTACGTTTGGTACTGTCCTTTCCCGTCCCATCGCATCGCATCCCTTCGTGTCTCCTTCCCCGCCCCCGATATCTTAGGTTTGATAGCGTGCGCGGAACCCGTGCGCAAGCTGGTGGATTGTCTGTCGCACAGAGCTTGACGGGACTCTGTGTGAGCCCTTCTCTGCCCCGTGCTCATTGCTCCTGGATTGGTTGCGAGATGGAAGGGATGGAAGGGATGGAGCTTTTAGCGCGCTACGCTCTCGTCCACTATTCACTCTGTTGGGCGGGACGACTTTGACTGGACCAGAACGGCCATCCTTGCAAGAAGGGGTTGGGGCCATTTAGTTATTGAGTTCACGGTTAGCAACGTACCCATTTTTGACCAGGGAAGCTCCGCAGCCAGGTGCCAGGGAGACCAGTTTTGCTAAGCGGCCCGTTGACGTGGGATGGTGTGAACTGTGAACGAAACACACAATAACTGTCAGACTGGCCCATCGACACCGATGCTGGCTCAGTTTGACATGTTTTGGCATCAAAGTCCAAAGACTGCTCGGCGGGGCCAAGAAGACCTGGTGCGCCCAGCTGGGCAAAAGTTGCAATCATGAGCATGTTTGAATATGGAATTCCCATGGTTGCGGTCTCGCCGCGTGGAGAGAAGATGGCCGGCTAAATGCCGTCCGAGCCCGCCCCCCTCCTCTCCTTCCCCCTCCCACCAGCGGCGAAGCCGTCCAGACTCTGGCCAGCCTCCTTTGCAGAATGTCGCCATTCTGCCTCTCTCAGGACCACAGAGCTCCACCGGTTTTGTTCATCTCTGTTTGCAGTGACCACGTCTGTCTTGCGTCCGGATGTATATATACTGTGTAGATGTTCTCCTCCACCCCATGGGAGAGCGCCGTCCCCGTTGAAGGAACAGCAAGATATGGGACAATTTTGGGTGGCCAAATCGGAGAGCAACGACTCAACACAGCTTCTACTGGATTGGATGGCTGGATACCCTGAGTAAAAGGCTCCAGTTGTCGGGCTGGCTCTCCTAAGCCAATGCGGGACGGGAGAGTTGCTGGAGGCGATGGGGGACGGGGACGTTTCCACACTGGCCTGGAGCTCGGTTGGGGCGTTGACTTTTGCTGCAAGTCGCTGAAAGTGAACGTCTAGACGCCGCCACCGAGCAGATCAGTTGGCGCAATATTGGCTTTTGCGGCCGTCTTCCGATACGGAGCAACACAACTACCGTTGTCTGCTCACACCATTTACGAGGTAAACCTACGCGTGCTGCAGTATGTACGTACTGTGTAGATGGGTGGAGCGAAGAAGGAAGTGATGGGCCATATCCGAGCCTCTACGATTCAGTCACAGATTAGACTGAGTCCGTGTGTTTGTCTGTCTGTCTGTCTGGGAAAGGGCAAATATGCCACCTGAAGTAGAAAACCTAGATGACAGCGGAGAACGGATGTAATGTACGGATTATTGTGACATGACATCCATCCATTCTTACTTGCCCTCCTCGTCGCTTCCATGCTCCATCCAGCCCCTCATGAATCGTAGTGTAGGTGGGGGGGGGGGGGGGGGGGGGGGGGGGGGGGGGGGGGGGGGGGGGGGGGGGGGGGGGGGGGGGGGGGGGGGGGGGGGGGGGGGGGGGGGGGGGGGGGGGGGGGGGGGGGGGGGGGGGGGGGGG